>JAADXE010000793.1:0-15764 GCA_023337545.1 Pythium coloratum | reverse complement strand
TCGTTACCACATCTTCCACCGCTCCAAAATCGAAGTGGACTTCCAGTCGCTGTACAAGAAGTACAAGCTCGGTCTCACCACGTTCTCGCCGTTGGCGTACGGTGTGCTCACGGGAAAGTACGCTCACGGAACCCCCGAGGGCTCTCGTTTCACTGACGGCTTCCACAAAGACCTGCTCGCGTCGCAGCTCGGCGACTTGGACGCTGTGATCGCCAAGGTCGAGCTGCTGCGTCCTATCGCTGATGAGGTGGGCTGCACGCTAGCCCAGTTGGCTCTCGCGTGGGCGGTGTCCAACGAAAACGTCTCCACCGTGCTGCTTGGAGCCACGACTGTCGAGCAGTTGGATGAGAACCTCAAGGCGTTTCCGTTTGTGAGCAAGATCACACCAGAGATCAAGAAACGCATCGAGGAGATCGCGCCGTTCGAGTACAAGCCGCCGGCCTACGACCGCTTCTACACCAAGCGAGCCGAGTACTTGTAAGGGGCGCAGGCAGTAATCTGCGACGTGTGACCGGATCATGTACCCATGTCACTATATGACCATTATAGTGACATTGATTAACACCAAAAATACGAAACTAGTCACTCTTAATTAGTAAATCACAATAATGGTCGTGTCAGTGTTTCCTCGTCGCCAGCTGACTCGCTCCGGATGGCTGTTGCCTCTCCTTTACCAACGGAGCTCTTCGAATAAAGGCCACGATGGAGGACATGGAGGCACTTCTAATACGCCGCTTGTAAATGGCGGAGCGCGTGACCACGGCGCCTGCGCTGCGGTGCATGACGTCGACGTCGTCGTCCACTGCGGTGGCGCGGCGCACGACCACGTTCAGCGACTTTTTGTCGGACGGCGAAGACGACGACAGCGACGACAGCGACGCCAACGGCCAGGATGAGGTCGGCCGCATGCAGCAGCAGGCCGACGACATGGCGTACATCGACGACTCGTTCGGCAACGCGCAACGCCCGCAGCTCGTCAGCGACAGCGAGGAGAGTGATAGTGAAGAGGAGGATCTCCACGCGCGAAGAGCCACGCAGTCGGCGGCTCCACGGGCGTCGACACGCGCGAGCCGCAGTATTCGCGCGACGGTGGCGAAGAAAGCGGCGGTCATGGGCCGCGCGACGATGGCGCTGCGTGCGACGATCAAGCGCCGCAAGAGCAGGAAGAAGAAGAAGGGAAAGGACGCAGAGGATATGGAGGTGGACGTGGACGAGCTGGGCATCGGCTCGCGAGAGGAGGCCAGTAGACTCACGCGTATGGACGGCGTGCTACTGGACAGTGACGAGGATAAACAGAGTGAGAGAGGAGGACGCGACGAGGACAGTGACAGCGGCGACTCGATCCGCATGGACAGCCCGACGATGGACGAAGGCGTGGACAACAGCTTCAGTTCGGCGATGGGTCGAGGCGACGCGCATGATGACGACGAGGACTTTTATGATGACGGAGGATACGATGAGGAGGTCGCCGAGCAGCAGCAGCGCACGCTCGTGGTAGAGCAGATCCAGCAGCAGGAAGAGAGACGATACAGCCAGCGGCTCAGCGAGGAGCCCTTCAGCGAGATGGCGCGTGCGTCGGCGGCGGTGGCGCTGTCGCCTGTGGAAGACACGCCTTTCTCATCGTCGATCGACTCTTTTTCGTCGGCGTCCAGCGCGTCGTTCTTCGTGGAAAGCGTGCGCGGCTCGAGCGACAGCATCGCGCCGCTCATGGATCTGCCGACGTCCAACTCGCTGTCGTCGTCCTCCTCCTCGTCGTCGGGCGTGATGGCGCGTCGCAGTGACGTCGACCTGTCCTTCCGCACGAGCTTCGTGCCCGTGACACTGAGTATGCCGCCGACTGCAGCCCCATTCCCAGTGCCGCCGCCTGCCTTCATGCAGCCGCTGTCACCGCAGCTCGGCTTCCGCGTCGTCGACCACACCCAGCCGCAGGTCCAAAGCCCCGTGTTGCATCTGCCTCTTCGTGATACAGTCGTGCCCAACCGTGAGTCGTCGTCGTCGAGCTCGTCGTCGGAGGCGTCCTCGGGCATGGAGGATATGTCGTTCTCGTCGACCATCGACGATTCGTTCGTCGAACGTCCGCGCAGCAGCAGCGCCAGTGAGGAGAACATCTCGTTTGTCGTCCAGAAGTACCCAACGACGAGCTTGAGTGGCGGTATGACGCCCAGCGGCTCGCAAACTCCACTGGATCGATCGCGTGCCAGCAGTGCGAGCGAGGAGAATCTGTCGTTCGTGGTCCAGCGACACCTTGGTACAAGTGAGGGGGACGCAAACGTCGTGGCAACGGCTCAGGATGATCGGCCTCGTAGCAGCAGCGCAAGCGACGAGAACCTGTCCTTTGTCGTCCAGAAGCATCTCGGTAGTGAACCCGCCCCAGTGTCAGTCGAGCAGCCACGTCGCAGCAGTGCAAGCGAGGAAAACCTGTCGTTCGTCGTGCCGAAGCCCGTACAAGTCGAGACTGTGAGCCTTACAACTCATACCGCCGTACCTGTTCCTGTCGGTGAGCTTAAGGCGTCGGAGGAGCCGCCGTCGGATGAGCTCGCGGACTCTGGGCTGTCATTCTTCATGAAGGACTCGTTCAACATGGGCAGGCCTGCTGTGAATGCCGAGCAAGACCACGTGGAGTCTCCGATGCTCAGCCCTGTCGTGTCTGTTGCCGTGCTGCCGCCACCGACTGCTCTGTCTGCTGCAGCTGCGTCGATAGTGGATCCACCAAAGCCGACTGCTGCCGATGACTCGCCAGTGACGAGAAGCACGAAGAAGTTCTCGAAGCCCCTGCCTCCAGGTCGTCGTCGCGGCGGACCAGGCGGTGTAGGAGCTGCTGCTACGGCTGCTGCTGCCGCTGTGAATGTATCAATCGCATCGATTCCAGCGTCGCTATCCGCGTCTCCTCCAGGGCCAGGCACTGGTATCGACACGTCGATCGTCTCGTCTCGTGCGTCTGATGCTCGCCTTGACTTCACAGGCGTCTTCATGGGTGACGCAGTAGCAGTGGATACGAAGAGCAGCCAGCCGCAGCCAAACTCCAGCATCGCCAAGTCTCCAGACGCTGTGAAGATCAGTTCTCCTCAGCAATCTGCAACCGGCGTGGGCATGTCAAGTGCCAGCATCGACGACGACGCCACCGACGATCTTCCCGTCGCTGCTTTCACTGCAGGACCGCCGTCCATTCGGCGTATGGTCAGCGCTCAGGAAGTGTCGGAACGCAAGGTCGAAGATTTTTTCAGGAAGACGTACTTGAAGGACCAGGACGAAGACGACTCGGACTTTGATTTCCTTCTGTCGAGTGATACGAGGATGTCTCGCCGCCGTGCCAAGACCACGACGACTCGTGCGATGGCTGCTCCTGACGACGACGACGATCGCGTGCGTGCAGATCCTCTGCTCACGTCCGCGATCTCTAATCGTGCGCGACGCAGCAGCACGAGCGCGACCAAAATGGTGGATCTGAGGTCTCTCCGGTCAGGGCAGCGCATCGAGGAGCTCCTGCGAGCGAACGAAGAAGAGTCCAAGGACGATGACGATCTCGAGTATGACGAGTACGTGAACCGTGAGACGGCGATCCGTACAAGAACTCTCAGTCGACCCAGCGCGCGGCTCGCGATCAATGAAGATCTACTGGAAGAACTCTTCCCGCTGCGACCGAGCACGGCTTCGTCTGTCGCCATGGCGTCGCGACAGCCGCCTCCTGCGTGTCCTGAACAACCACCGCTCACGCCGATCACAATTTACAGCGTGAATTCCGACAGCGATGACTGCAGTTCGATTGCCGACTCGGAGATCGCGCGTCCGTACCAGTTTCCTGCCGCTGGAAACGTCATCCAACGAGACTTCACGTTGTCGATCGCGTCACAAGCAGTCTCAGCGCCCACGCGTAGCTCTCCGAATGAGATCCCGATGCCTCCGAACTACATGTTGAGTCCGCGGCTGAGCAACAACGACGACCGCCGTCCATCGTCGTCGTTGGGTTCGTTCTCCAACTCGAGTGCCGGCGGTAGCAGCGCGCCCACGACGCCGCAGCTTCCGACGCTGACTGTGAAGGCCAGGGAGCTGATCCAAGGCGGAGGCGCCGCGACGGCTGCCATGTCCAACAAGCTGGCGAGTAGCGGCGTGCAGGCATCGCCATTCGCGTCGTCCTCTCGGCTCCGCTCCCCGCCGAATCCTATGGCTGCGTCCAACGGTCTGAACAACAGCAACGTCGCGCCAGGGTTCCGTTGGCATCCAGAGCTCAGTCAAAACCAGCAGCAAAACAACAACAACAAGCAGAGCACGGACGCGTGGTCCTCGGAAGACGGCAGTCTGAGTATGAAGGAGTCGGTGTGGCACGCCGCCGGTGCTTTGAGTATCGGAGGTGGCCGTGCGTCGTCGATGGCGTCGGTTTCGAATCACTTGCAGAGAGCGTCGACGACGTTCAAGAATTCTTTCCAGCGTGCTCGCGATCGGTTCTTCCCACCGAACGGCGCGACCAACAACGCGCTCGAGCCCACGTCGCCCAACTCGGTGTGTTCGGCACCGCCGAAGCTTCCGCGTGGCTTTGACGACCGCCGGTTCTACAGTCGCTATGGAAACATCGAGTGCGGTGACAACATGATCGTGGTGAGCAAGCCCGGCGGCGGCAACTCAGCGAAGGAGGCGGCGATGCAGCACAAGCACAAGACCCAGGCGTGGCTGCTACTGCTGGGGATTCTCTTCGGCATAGTCGTTGGACTCATGCTGGTCCACATCGACCCGATCGCGTCGCATTTCAAGCTGCTCGTGGACATCGAGACGGGCGAGATGACGGTTCCGCCAGTGGTCAAGTGGATGCTGCTGCCTGGCTCGCTGTTCCTCCGCTGCTGGAACTGCGTGAGCATGCCGCTGCTCTTCTGCCACGTGGTTAATGGCATCGCGGAGCTCGCGATGACCCAGAAGACGGACCGTGCTCTCAGCTTCCGCACCTTTGTCTGCTTGGTCGCGACGGCGTTGCTCACGACAGTCCAAGGCGTCGGTCTCGCGGTCGTCTACCACAAGCTTGGGTTGTTTTCCAACCGACAAGCCGCCCTCGCGACTGAAGCCGCCAGTGTGAAGACCGCCGTCGGAGTCATCGATCGCGTCAAGGGCATGGCGGCGATGATGTGTGCTGGTGATGAGAGCTACCTCCAGTCCTCGCAGAACGGCAAGCTGTGGCGTTGCTCCAAAGAGACCGTGCCTCTCCCAGTGTACGAAGGTATCGTCGTGAACGGCACCGAGTGGGTCGGAAGCAGCTCCGCTGTGTTTGCATTCTCGGACGTGAAGAAGGCGTACCCCGTGCGAGGCGAGACGACGTACTACCCGACAGACCTGTCAGCGTCCAGCATCGGAGACCTGCTCAGCGAGCTCATCAAGCAGTTCGTGCCCAGCAACGCCGCTGACTCCTTCAGCAAGGCTCTCGTGCCCAGCCTGGTCGGCGTCGGTCTTCTGCTTGGCCTCGCTTGTGGTCTTCGCGCGTACCACCGATCGATCACCGCCCAGCACCATCTCCAGCAGTCCATCCAGAGCACCCACGACCGCCGCCAGCCACCGCCGAAGGTAGCGGAGCTCGCCGAGGCCGTACTGGCCACGCCGCACCCGATCCTCGGTGTGATCGTGGAGCTACAGCAGCTGCTCGAGTGGATCGTCGAGATCCTCCAGCGTCTCGTCCCATTAGGCGTAGCGTCTCTCCTAGCCGGCCACATCGCGTTGCACCGTGACGAGTGGGTCTCCGTTCCTGGTCCGATGGCCAGCCTCATCGTCGGCGTCTCACTCGCGTCGCTCGTCCACGTGCTCGTGGTCACGCCGCTCGTACTCAAGCTCGTGAGCGGCGTGAACGCCTACACGTCGCTGCCGTCCTTTCTATCGGCCTACGGTCTCAGCTTCGGCACGGGCAACGTCGCGCTCTCGGTGCCTCAGCTCTCACACAGCTTCGCGTCGGCCCAGGTCGTGACCAAGTCCATGTGCCAAGTGGGCGTGGCCATCGCCACAGCAGCTCTACGCAGTGCTAATGCACTGTACTACCCCCTGGCGATGCTGTTTCTACTGGAATCCAACCTGCCGACGGGGGCGATCGTCCCCCTGACGACCAAGATGGTGCTGTGGCTCGCCCTGCTCTCGTTCCTGAGCTGCTTCCTGGCACTGAGTGCCGGTATGAAGCTCGGACTTCCGGGTGTTGGAACGAGTATGCACCTCAGAGTGATCCTCGTGCTGTTCAGGGCCTGGACGAGTGGCCAGCTCAGTGCCTCGGGCAGTCTGCCGCTGCTCGTGCTGGCGGATGTCGTACTGGGCCGCGTGGTGGCGATGGTGAACACCCACGACCACGTGCTCTTCACGAGGCTGCTGGCTGATCATTGTGCTGAGCTGTGTGTCCTGGGCAGTGAGAGGGATGGAGGCGTGGGCGCGTCGCCAGTGTATCTGTAGAATGTTGTTTGATGTTGATGTTTGATGTTGTGAATGAATATAAGATAAGAGGGAGAGCGAGCATTTTGAATCAAACGCGTCCGGAGAAGTGTTCTCTCCTTGGAACGGATTATATTGAAGGAGCAATCTTTCGGTTCTTGCCGTGTTGGCTGGAACAGCGGTGTGTTCGGTGCTCTTGTTGGAACACTTTTCGGCGTCTAAATGGCGCATGGGTTACGGTCTAAACCGATCTATCGCTGCTCAATGCGCTCAGCTCAGTCTACGCTGTCATAGTCTCATTGACATGCTACACGCGCGCCGCTGGCAGCGTCTAAAACTACAGATTCGTTTGGTTTTGGTTCCATCAGATTTGGTATAAAATTGTCACCAGTGGGTTGGAGCCCTCAGTCGAAAGATGGTGTTATTTTGTATCTCTTCACACGGAAACCAGGTCATAATCCTCACACACACACGTTGTCATTCTCGACGTTCACAAGCACCTGCCGCTTGCTTGTCCTGTATCGAAATGGATGAAGGTAAGGAGCGTGGCTCCAAGGTTTCCCCGACTGGTCGTCCTCGCTCGCTGTCATTTTACTTCCTCCTAAAACCGATTATCCCTTCTGATTGGCTGATTTTAGTCCCGTTTTGAGGTTTTTTGTTCCGAACCGGTCCCCCTGTCGGAACCGAACCGCGGAACCGTCTGGCAGAGTGGTTGGCTGGGCTGCAAACCGCCGCCTTTCGGTTCTGGTTCTTTTGGGTTGGGTGCCTCCAGCACGGAGCTGCTCACATTCTCCATTGAAAGTCGTCCGAATCCATCATGGTGCGTCCAATTGCGCGTGGCTTTTCCCCACAGACAGCGGCCCCATGCGCCACCGTCGTCACCATGAGCATGTAGCGCTTCGTGCGCTGCATGTAGCGGTGTCGTTACGGTCGCTGGAGCTGCCGTCTACGAGGAGCTATCTCATCTCAATCCTCGAGAAAGTCCATCGTGGTTCTAACTTTTTGTTTGGCTCTAATGAACAGTCGAAGAAAGTCGCTAAGAAGGAAGTAGAGGAGGTTACCCGCGTGGGTCCGTCGCTTAAGGACGGCGAGCAGGTGTTTGGCGTTGCCCACATCTTCGCGTCGTTCAACGACACCTTCGTGCACGTCACCGATCTGTCGGGCCGCGAAACCATCGTCCGTGTGACGGGTGGCATGAAGGTCAAGGCCGATCGTGACGAGGCTTCGCCGTACGCGGCCATGCTTGCCGCCCAGGACGTGGCGGCCAAGTGCAAGGAAGTCGGTATCACTGCTGTGCACATCAAGGTGCGCGCCACCGGTGGCAACCGAACCAAGACCCCTGGTCCTGGCGCGCAGTCGGCCCTTCGTGCGCTTGCTCGTAATGGCTTGAAGATCGGACGTATCGAGGATTGCACCCCAATCCCGACGGACAGCACCCGCCGAAAGGGTGGTCGCCGTGGTCGTCGTCTCTAAACGAGACGCTGTCACAACAACGCGACTCCGTTTTCCAGTCGGCTTCGTCAGTGTGTCGGTCGGTCGTGGCTTTGTACAGTTTCTCAGTGTGGCCTTGTTTGGTTATACTGTGTGCTGTGTTTGTGGACGCGGCTCGGCGGCGCTGTTGGCGGAGGCGTTGGAATAGGCTTTTCTAGTCGATAATTAAATGGATTCCACCTTTGACTAGGGAAGAAGTGCCTATTCTTTGTGTCGTTGGTGATGGTTTATTTTGAAAGCTGCGACCTTGAGAATATGTGAGACCGTGGGTCGAGTCAAGAAAGGCAGTCTGAGCAACGGTGCATTGACAACCGCGGCTTGTAGTTAACGACGTTGAAGGACTTGGATCACCACCGCTGTTAAAATACCCTCCTGAGTACGAGAGCCGTGACGATAGCAAAGTGGCCGACAGACGGACAGACCGCACGCGATGCGAACGACTCAAGTGCGACCAGCCACTGCGATCAACGCGTCTCCATCAGCCGAGGCCTCCTCTCCTCATACTTTCACACTGGCTTTCGAGTTCACCGTCGAGTGGAGTGGCCGGTACTCCGTCCAGAAAGACGCTTGCGTTGTTGGCTACCTCGACGACCAATGCGTCCACCGTCGTGTGGCTGCTCACACTGCCGCTCTTGGCACTGATGATGCCTCTTTAGATGGAGATGATCCCTTTCCACGATCCGTTTCTCGGCTGCACAGCCAACGCCTTGTATTTTATGCAGGCGACGATACGCGCGGCGGTCTCCAACTACGCACTGGGCGCGCAAATCGACTTCTACATCCCGAGCGCAGGCTTCCACGCGTGGCCATGGTCGTCATGGTCTTCATCCAGGCTGCAGCGATGGTGGGGGTCATCCAGGCTGCTGCCGTCCGTCTCGGGAGTGTTTCCGATCCCGTTTGCCATCGTGGCGACTGCTCCGTTCCTCAACGCGACTGGCTGGATCACGCACTCGATCTTCATCCGTGCACTGCTTCCTGTTGAGACCGACGTCGTGTGTATCCAGCGGATCCAGCAAAGGCTCCCACAGGTCATCATGCTCATCGGCTTCACGATCGTGCTGCTGTACGTCTACAACTTCTTCGCGGCAGCCTTCGTGCGAGTGCCTGAAGGCTACCAAGTCGCCATGGTCGTGCTGCTGCAGCTCGTCAAGCTGCTGATGACACGGTATCACTGGAAACTGAGCCACATTGGCAGTCGACACGAGTCAGCCGAGCTGAATGAATGCGGAGACCTCGCGACGGCCCACGTAGCCTCTGACGCACGGTTCTTCCACGCGTTGTTCACCACCACGTGCCTTCAAAAGTCCAAGTCGTCCGTGACGATGGTTGTGGTTGTCTGCTTCTCGCTGCTGCAAGAAGTGACCACGATCCGAGGGCTACGCGACCACGAACAGCGTCTCGCCCACGCGACAGCTCAGTTGAAAGACGTCGGAAACGAGTGCTACGGCGACGCAGGCGTCACGGGATTCCGGCAGACACTGGCTTGCATCGCAGAGAGAGCTCGAGGCTCGGAAGACCGAGTTGTGTCAACTGGCGTCCAGTCAAAGCAGCGACTGCCTCGATTGACGAGGCAGACGTCCGCGTCAGTCTTCCACCAGCACGCTCCTGCGACGTCCAGTCGATGCCTGCATCGTCAGAATTCTCAGCCGTTGACGACCCACGAGACGACGGTCTTGTCCAGTGCGACACGACTGCTTCAGTGCCAACAAGCCACGCTGTTGAGTCTGTACGTCGAGATCTTCGTGCCCATTCTATACGTTCCGTACGTCTCGCTCGTCCAGTTCACACCCAACATCGAGTTCTTGCCCACGCTCCAAATCAATGGCTCCCACGGTCTCACAATGCTCGCTCAACGCCTCTCCGTCCAGATCGCCGTCAAGATCATCGCCTTGGTCTTCATCCTGAATCGCCATTGCTATGAGCCTGGTGGTCTGAGGCAACTGGTATTCGCACTCAGTAGCATGCGAGTTGTGATGCTGAGCAACTGCGTGCTGAACGCGCTGTGTGTCTTCGACTTTCCTTTTCTCCACAACGGCCACGACTTTAGCTTCCAGTTCAAATGGCTCCACCACTACACGTAGACCCACGATGGCATCCAGCCCGCCTCCCCTCGCGTCCCTCATATGTCTTGTTTTCGTCTCGTAGTCACGGTATCCGATATCTTCTCGAATACTTCGCGGGTAAGTGAGACCGTGGAAGTGCTCACAAACGGCCCAGTAGCCCAAATGTCGGTTATCAACGCTCCACTCGCCAAACTGGACTCGTCCTTAGTACAGTGTACTCGCGACGCCGTTTAATATAGCCGCTGAGCGCGTGCTCGCAAAGTCCCGAGATCACACATTCGACAGTGCCACGAAGGACGCAAGTGCGGCCAGCGACTGCCAGTGATGCGAGACCACCACCCGCACAACGCTGGTCCTGTTGTCGACTCGCGAATCCATTCGAGTTCACCGTCGAGTGGACTGGCCACTACTCCGTCGAGAAGACACTCGCGCTGTTGTCGAACACGACACGGAGTTCACGCGTGGGTTTCACGGCGTGGCTACTGGCTACGCCACTCGCAGCGTTGGTCGTGCCTCTGCTGCTCGAGCTTGTTCCTCTAACCGATCCGTTCCTCGGCTGGCGACGGAACTCGACGTTCTTCTTGCGGACGACGCTGCGGTCTGCGGTCATAAATTACTACTTCGACTCCCAAGTCAATCTGTACATCCCCGAGCAGAGGCTTCCACAGGCAGCAGTGATGGCGATGCTTGTCCTCCAGGGCCTGGCGATGGCCGATGCGAGCGTCGCGGTGTCCGCAGTTTTGGATGCCTTCCCGATTCCGTTCACACTCATCGCGATCGCGCCCTTCCACAACGCCTCGTGCTGGATCATCCATCTCCTCTTCGCAAAGGCGCTTCTTCCAATAGAGACAGACCCCGCCACGATTGAACGGATCCAGCAGCGGCTTCCACAAAGTCATGCAGCTCATCGGCTTCATCATTGTGCCGCTATACGTCTACAACTCGTTCGCCGCTGCATTTGTACGAGTCCCCGAGAACTACCAAGTAGCCATGGCCGTGCTGCTGCAGCTCACCAAGCTGCTGATGACACGCGCTCAGTGGAGACTCAGTCACATTGGCAGCCGCCACGAGTCAGCGGCGCTGGATATTTGCGGAGACTTTGCGACGGCACACGTGGCTTCTGGTGCACGGTTCTTCCACGCATTGTTCACGACGACGTGCCTGCAAAAGTCGAAATCGATCACCACGCTGGTCGTCGTGGTCTTCTTCTCGGCACTGCAAGAGCTCGGGACGATGCACGGTCTCAGCAAGCGTGAACAGAGCTTGGAACGGGCGACCCAGGAGCTCAACGTGTCTTCGAAGAGATGTCCTCCAGGCGACCAGCAAGTAGACGTGATGGAGACGCTGGCTTCCATCGCTGAAAGAGCTCGACTGCTGGATGGCCAGGCTCACGGAACGGACAGCGAAACGATCTCACGTCGCCAATCGCTCGCACGGTCCGTCTTCCACCAGCAGCTCCAAACCGCCGCCGTCTCTCTTCGTCCTGGTTCGCCTCCAACCCAAAAGTCTACTGATCCCTTGACGACCCACGAGAGTGCATTCTTGACCAGTGCGACGCGTCTGCTTCAGTGCCAGGAGGCCGTGTTTGCTGCGTCTCTACATCGAGATCTTCGTGCCAATACTGTACTTTGTGTACGTTGTGCTGGTCCAGTACACGCCCAACATCCAGTACATACCCACGTTGCAGCTCACCAATGCCAACATACTGCCGATGCTGTCGGTGCGTCTCTTCGTCCAGGTCACCGTCAAGCTCCTCTCGTTAAGCTTCTTCCTGCGTCGCCACTGCCGGCAAATCGGAGGCCTCCGCCAACTGTCCTTCGCTCTCAGTAGTATGCACGTCGTGATCCTGGGCAGCTGCCTGCTGAACGCGCTGTGTGTCTTCGACTTCACGCTGCTCCACAACGGCCACGACTTCACCTTCCAGTTCAGCTGGCTTCGCCACCACACGTAAACCCACGTCACAACTCTTCCTTGTCTTTTTGTTGACCATAACCTTCGTGTGCTTGGTGTGGTTGGTGTCACAGCGAGAGGAGACCTTGATCCATGACGTCGATGATAGCACGGGTGAAATGCAACTCGACTTTTTGATCCGCTCCTGATTTCTCGAGTGGCCTTACTCAACATCGTTAAAATAGCCACCGTGCTCGGCGGCAAGAGTAGCTCTCGAATAATTTTGTCAGTCTCATCAAAGGCGATGGCGCGAACGGCCCAAGTGCAGCCGGCGACTCCGACTAATGCACCGCCACCGTACGCACAGTATTCATCCCCCTCAACTATGAGCCTCATTGCCGACGCCTTCGAGCTCACCGTCGAGTGGAGCGGCCACTACTCCGTTGACAAGACACTCGCACTCTTCGCAGCCTCGACAGACGACTCCAAAACCAACGCGTCTTCATCATGGTGGCTTGTCGTAACGCCGCTGACCTCGCTGGTAGTGCCTCTCGTGATGGAGTTAATGCCCCTGCCCGATCCCTCGCTCGGCTGGCAACGCAACTGGCCGTTCTTCCTGCGCTTCACACTGCGAGTCGCACTCATGAACTTCTGCATCGACTCGCAGATCGACACGTACGTCCCCGAGCAGAAGCTTCCGCTGCCTGTGCTGATGCTGATGAACATCCTCCAGTGCTTTACGTCGGCGTGTGCGCTGATGCTCGTGAGTGCGCTCACCGGCGCCTTCCCCATTCCCTTCGCCCTCATCACAGTCGCACCGGCTCACGTCGCTATCGCCTTCTGCATTCGATTTGCGTTCGTACGCATGCTGCTTCCTGAGGAGAAAGACCCAGTTCGTCTTGAGCGGATCCAACAGCGACTTGGACAAGCCCTACGGCTCATCAACTTTAACGTGCCTTTGCTGTACATCTACAGCTCCTTCGCTGTCGCGTTCGCCAGAGTCCCCGAGGACTACCAGGTCGCCATGACTGTGCTGTTGCAGCTTGTCAAGTTATTCGCCACACGCATTCAGTGGCGTTGCAGCCACATCGGTAGTCACAACAAGTCCCCTGAGCTGGACGTTGGTGGGGATCTTGCGACGGCCCACGTGGCCGCTGGCACCAGGTTCTTCCACGCATTGTTCACGACCACGTGCCTGCAAAAGTCCAAATCGTCCGTGACACTGGCGGTCGTCGTCGTCTTCTCGGTACTTCAGGAACTGGGCACGATCCGCGGGCTACGCAGTCGCGAACGGCGTCTACTCCACGCGAGTGCTGAGCTGCACGAGGCCGGAAGAGAAGGCTCTCACAATAATACGCTCCACGGAGGGTTCTGGGGGACGCTCGCTTGGATCGCGGAGAGAGCGAGAGGTTTTGACACGCGAGGTGCTTCAACCCAAACCAAGGCCGGCCAGCTATCCAGGAAAAGGTCGTTTTACTCGGCCTTCCACCACCAAGCGAACGCCGCCGTTCGTGTGGCTGGAGGACGAAGCGTTTGTCCGCATCCCCCAGCTCCTCAACCGTTGACCGCACATGAAACGGCGTTCTTGGCAAGTGCGACGCGTCTGCTTCAGTGCCAAGAAGCCGTGCTGTTGCGGCTCTACGTCGAGATCTTCGTGCCGATACTGTACTTCGTGTACGTCGTGCTGGTCCAGTACATGCCCAACATCGAGTTCTTGCCCACACTTCAGCTCAGCGACTCGCACACTTTCACGACACTCGCGCAACGCCTCTCCATCCAAATCGCCGTCAAGATCCTCGCCTTAGTCTTCATCTTGAATCGCCATTGCTATGAGCCTGGTGGTCTGAGGCAACTGGTATTCGCCGTGAGCAGCATGCGAGTTGTGATGCTGAGCAACTGCGTACTGGACGCACTGAGTATCTTCGACTTTCCTCTGCTTCACAACGGCCACGACTTCAGCTTCCAGTTCAAATGGCTCCGCCACCACACGTAAACTCCGAGTTACCTTTTTTGCCGACTCTCCTCGCGTCCCTCGTTGCCTCATCTTGATCGTTAGATCTTCTACTTCGAAGTAGTCGAGTCGAGTAGACACACCTATGGAAGCTCCAGCATTGGTGTGATTCTGTCATGAATACACCTCACAGGCCAAGTTCTTAGAGTGGTCTTCCTCGTCTGGGTAAGAATAGCACCCTGCAACTCGTGACACGAGACGTCAGTCGGACTAGTGCCGATGGCGCGAACGACGCAAGTGCAGCCTGCAACTCCGACGCTGTCTGCACGGCGTTCAACCTCATCCACTTCGAGTCTCATCGCCGATTCCTTCGAGCTCACAGTCGAGTGGAGCGGCCACTACTCCGTCGACAAGACGCTCGCGCTCTTCGCAGCCTTGACAAACGACTCCACAAACAACGCGTCTTCATCCTGGTGGCTTGTCGTGACGCCGCTGGTCTCGCTCGCAGCTCCTCTCGTGATGGAATTGATTCCTCTGCCTGATCCGTCGCTCGGGTGGCAACGCAACTGGCCGTTCTTCCTGCGGTTCACACTGCGGGTCGCACTCATGAACTTCTCCATCGACTCGCAGATCGACACGTACGTCCCCGAGCTGAAGCTTCCACTGCCTGTGCTGATGCTGATGAACCTCTTCCAGACCTTCACGTCGGCGTGTGCGTTGATGCTCGTGGGTGAACTCGCTGGCGTCTTCCCGATCCCCTTCGTCGTCATCTCTGCCGCACCGTTTCACGCCGTCGTAGGCTGGGGCATGCGGTATCTCTTCATACGAATGGTGCTTCCAGAAGAGCGAGATCCGGTTCGCCTCGAGCGGACCAAGCAGAGACTGCCACAGGTCATGCGGCTCATCAACTTTGGCATGCCTCTGCTGTACATCTACAACTCGTTTGCTGTCGCGTTCAGCCGAGTCCCCGAGGACTACCAGGTAGCCATGGCCGTGCTGCTGCAGCTCGTCAAGTTACTAGCCACACGCACGCAGTGGAAATTCGGCCACATCGGCAGCCGCCACGAGTCTGCTGAACTGGACGAGAGCGAAGACCTCGCATCGGCCCACGTCGCGTCCGGAGCACGCTTCTTCCACGCGCTCTTCACCACCACGTGCCTTCAAAAGTCCAAGTCGTTCATGACGCTTGTAGTCGTAGTCTTCTTCTCGATAGTTCAGGAACTGGGCACGATCCGCGGGCTCCGCAGTCGCGAACGCCGTCTACGCCAGGTAACAACGCAGCTCAACGACACCAGAAAACTGAGCTCTTGCCAAACACGCCACCACCACGCTGGATTCCGGGAGACACTGGCTTGCATCGCGGAGAGAGCAAGAGAACGCACTCAGCATTCAACTACCGCTGCTGACAGGCCACCACCTCCGTCCAGGAGCAAATCGTTCTACTCGGGCTTCCACCCCACAGCAAACACCTCCGTCCATCTGCCCAATGTCACTCGTGCGCCTTGTACCAATCCACAACCTTCTCAGCCGTTGACCGCACACGAAACAGCGTTCTTGGCAAGTGCGACGCGTCTACTCCACTGCCAGGAGGCTGCGCTACTGCGTTTCTACGTCGAGATCTTCGTGCCCGTACGTTTCCTTGGTCCAGTACACGCCGAACATCGCGTTCTTGCCCGCACTTCAACTCAGCGACTCGCACACTCTCACGACACTCGCGCAACGCCTCTCCGTCCAGATCGCCGTCAAGATCCTCGCCTTGGTCTTCCTTCTAAACCGTCATTGCCGTGGGATTGGTGGTCTGAGTCAACTGGTATTCGCACTCAGTAGCATGCGAGTTGTGATACTGAGCAACTGCGTGCTGAACGCGCTGTGTATCTTGGACTTCCCTCTTCTCCACAACGGCCACGACTTCAGCTTCCAGTTCAAATGGCTCCACCACCGCTCGTAAACCCACAAGTTACCATTTACTCCTCGTCCTCCTC
>JAADXE010000792.1:0-15777 GCA_023337545.1 Pythium coloratum | reverse complement strand
GCAATCGCTCCCAGCCAAAACGGACGTCACTAGAACGCGGGGAGGGATGAAATCCTTCTCTGTTTTTGTAAAAAGCTTCTCTGTTTTTGAGGTTTTGTCGTGAGAGGATGAGGCTTGAGATCAGCTTTTGCGCCTGTCTTTGTGGTAATTCCGATGAAAGATTGAGCCAGGTCGAAGGTGCGACATGTGGACCGACTCAGCATTTGTATGGCGGAATTGTGATCTTCGCTCCCTGGAGCTCAAAATCGGCTGGAGCTATTTTGTGTTGGCAAGCTGCTGGCAAAGCATGGACCCAAGTGCTACAGATGGGGCTGCAGCACTGATCGCTTTCTCTTTTCCTCGTTTTCTTTTCTTTTTTGAACTTCACTCTGTTTCTGTTGACGCTGGCCACTTCATCCATCGGCTGGGATAATCAGCGGATCAATCACGCGGTCGTTCCTCGCGAAATGGGGTTTCTAATCTGTTCCCTTGCCTCACCATCAATCCTTTGTGTTGCGTGCGGAAGCCAGGTCGACACTTCGCTGACACGAAGTGATAGATACTGGCGTGAAGCCGACACGGTGTCAAAGTTCAAAGCGCCGCAACTAAAAAAGAAGTGAAGGCTTGTCCGTGGCGCTTTTTAGTAAACTGTGGTTCCGAAACCTGCACATGCAAAGAATGTTTGCACCTGCAGGTTCCAGAACTACAGTACAGCACAGAATAGCTCAACAACATCAATGGCGTTTTTTGGTGTGGCATTTTTGCCCGAGTTTCGGATGATTCAGTCTCGCGAAAAATCACACAAGAATCAAACAAACGGGAGGAAATGAGAGGGGGGACTCGCCAGCCCAACGCACGTAGACGTGACTATATACACTTTCCAGGGGGATGCGCTATCCGATTCTTCCATTCGGATTCAGATGGATGATCCATCTGTGGATGTTGGCCTTGCTGTCACGGGGACGGCGCTCGCTGAGCGAGGGCGTCGCATCCTTGGAGGATGAGTGGGTGCACTGGCTGGCCTCACGCATCGTGGAGCCGCTCGGCTCAGCTGCCCCCCGCTTTCACCCACAATGAGGTTGCGGCCATCACCTCACTCGGAACGATTCGTCGTCGAAGCGTCGACGACAACGACGTCTCGGTCCAGTGTGTCTTCTTGCGTGATGGTTGGCGGAACAACTTGCCCATGGCCGCCAAAGTCAGCGACTTATTGGAGGCGAGAGGAGAGGAGCAGTGAGAGGAGCATCGAGAAAGCCGTGAGGATACAATCCAGGTCTGTCGGCGAGCATGCTCTGTGCTGCGTTGTATCGCCAGCAGTGATACTGTGCTGACTGCGAACGCCGTTGGCTTTGCCAAGTTGGACGGTACCTGTATGGAGTCGCTACCTACAGTGTTGTTATCCACAATGCG
The DNA here is from genome assembly GCA_023337545.1 of Pythium coloratum. Taxonomy (NCBI): domain Eukaryota; phylum Oomycota; class Peronosporomycetes; order Pythiales; family Pythiaceae; genus Pythium; species Pythium coloratum. The sequence goes on along the minus strand of JAADXE010000792.1, from coordinate 14,388 downwards.
AGATCTTTCGTGTCGACGTCCAAGTTCTTTGGCCATCAGACTCGTCCACTTTAGAAGGTGCTCAGACAAACGGCTTCTTCCATGAAGACTGCGAAGGCAGTGTTCAGTACAGTGATGCCACAGAGATGCCCAAGTGAGTTTGGAGACGAAGGGAGTCCGTCCGAATGTGTTGACTTCAGACTCTGCAAATCGCACGGATTGCTCGACATGTAAATGCTCTGAAGTTCGGAGCATTTATCGAGCATCCGTATGATTTGAAGACAGAATGGCGAGCAGTGCAAAGAGAACAACTTCAGTACAATAGCTGTCAATGTGCGATTAGTTGTTCTCAATGGCCTTTTGGTACGCCTCGAAGTCGAATTCGTTCGGTCGGTTGTTGAACTTGTCAACCCAGTCGAACAGTGCGTCGTCCGAATAGCTCGCCAGCAGTTGCTTGAGCAGCTTGTCCGATTCCTAAGCACACCACAGTATCCACACCGTATCATCAGCGTCACGACAGAGCACCCATCGTCCATAGAAACTCGAGCGAGCATTCGTACCGGCTTGTCCAGCATGTTGACGATATCGGCGCGGATCAATCCGACGTCCTTGGTCTCCAGCAGGTCTTCATACAGCGACACCGTCACGCACGGCGGCGCGAGCGCAGGGTTCTCTTTGTACGCCTCCAGGTACGTCAGAAAGAAGCACTTGTCCTGGAACTGGCACAACATGTTGAAATATCCCCCCTGGCGGTACACGGGGTAGATGAAGAAAGGCGCCGCTTTGGCGCGCTCCTTGAGCTGGTTGTACGCGCCGCCACTGAGCGTCGTCGCGACCGAATCGTCCTTGTCGGCGTGGTAGTCTGCCCAGATCTTAGTGATCTTGGCTGGCTCTTCGTTCGCGAGCAGCTCCAGCTTGACGATCTGCTGCAGCGAGAGTGGCGCTGGGAAGGAGAAGCCTCCGCCCTTGGCACCCGCGGAGAAGAAGCGCTGGCGTGTGGCGCACGGACGCAGCGCGCGGAGCGTTGAACGGAGAGCCATGGTGACGACAGGAGCTTCGACTGGAATCGTTCCGATGCGTGTCAGAGCCACAGACCAAAAGCTCAAATGTTACGAACCCAATTGTTCATAACTATCGTCGAGTAATACGATATGTGCATCTATATCGGTTTTGAAAGGGGTTTTTTCTTAGCGTGGGGATCACCTGGCAGGTGAATGATCAATGCGGACAAGAACGCAAACGTTAGGGTGGGATTTGCATTATGTACACAGCACACACACGTACAGGGGTATGTTTGTCCGCCAGCAGCCTCCCATGCGCCTCAAAGGTGCGAGTGACTGCCGGTGGAGGGGCTCGCTCTACCTGGTTCTCTTGTGGAGCGAAGCTCATCATGAGCACCTCATGGTGGCGTCTCCTTGATGATCTTGGCGACGGACGAATTGGCGATTGACGGAGGCTGGAAGGCCTTGAAGAGCCTTCTTGCCTGGAGCTTGTTCTCTTCCTCGTCGCTTGATGAGCTTGATGGAGACGCGGAGGAGGACGCGGAGGAAATCGATTCGGGTGAGGCTGCAACTGCAACGGCGGCTTTCTTGCTCGGTAACTTCGTCTCCAGTGGCGCCTTCTTGTTGGCGACGGAGGCGTCACCGTGGAAAGGAGGAGTCGTGAGTCCGACCTTCTGGAATGATTTCGTGACGGTGCGAGTGTCGATAGGCAGTAGGTCTGCTACTGACTGCGGGCTCGTCGAGTTGTTCTTGAACAGAATATCGTGGATGCTGCCAGCCAGTTCGCTCGATACTCGGTTCATGAGCGACGGAATGCTCATCGGCGTGCGGTGAATGTCTTGAGCCATGGACGCAGCAACTTCCCTGGCGGTGAGACCTCCAGACGGCATTGCGCGGCTTGATGACGAAGCCGCGCTTCCTTGAGCTGGCGGTGTTCCTCCGAGAGAGAGTGGATCTTGGCGCACTTGCTGCACGATGATGTAGTCGATGTACTCGTGGATGTAGCGCTCCATATACTGGCGGACTTGCACTTGCTGCTCTTGGTAGATGATCTGAGGGTGGATCGGCATGTTGTTCTTGTTGAATCGCAGCAATTCATGGCTGCCTGCTGCAGACGCGTCCGAGGCCTGAAAGACGGGTGTTCGGATTGGCGATTCCATTGTAATTCGCGAGCGCTTGATGGAACTTTCCTTCTCCGATGATGGCGTGGGCCGGCCTGACGGCTTGCGCTTGGCACCGGTTTCTGTCTGCGAGTCGCTGCTATCGCTTCCATTGTCGCTTTCGCATGACTGGGACGTCTTCATGACGTCCGACTCATCCATGGAGCTGTTGCGGCTCAGGTAGCTCGCCTCCACCTTGATTGATGGCTCCCTGTTGGCACTGTCGTCGCGACTTCTTGCCACTTGAGTGTGCGACTCGACGCTGTACGAGGCACATACGCTCGTTGGCGGCGGTTCCGTCGCTGGTCCTCGGTACTTCCAGCGGAAAACGGGCTTGCGAGAGTTGGACAATTGCATCTTCTCGATGAGACCAACGCTCACGAGTACATTGGCAACGTCATAAAGACGTCGGATCTTGGCTGTGGCGCAATTATGAAATGTGAGCCGCGGATCACGTGTGGTCATTTTTTACAGAACACGTACTTTTGAGCTGCCGGTCTTCTTCGTTCTCGCTGTCCTCCATTTGGATGAGCTGCTTTGCGGCCTGATCGAGTGGAATGATGCAGTGGTCCTACGAGTCCATAAAGGTCGTGGTGAGATCAACGACCACGGTATCAAACAGCAGAGTGCTTGAAGCCTCAACTCACCTTCTTCAAGAAGAGCTGCACGAACATCTGGCTGAGCTTCGAGAGCGACTTGCCTCTTCGTCGATCTACAGTGTCATCCGGTTAGTTTACCTTTCAAACAGCAAGTGGTTCAAATGCTTCAACTAGTCGCACCTTTAAAGTTGTAGTCGGCGTAGCTGTTCGCGCCTACGCCCTCTTGCATCAGCATCTCGGCGTATTTTTTCTGTGATAACTACACCGTGAGCCATCCCACTCGTTGCGATACAGCTCGTGACTACTGTTTCACGTACTCTCATCGCCGTCGTCGACACGGCCAACGCGCCCAATCCGTGCCAGTTGTACAGATTCTTGCTCTTGCGGCTCACGAGGTGGATACTCTCGAGAATGTTGACGATGTCGTAGATACGCCTCCTCTCCACGCCTGTTTCGTCATCACATATGAGCTCACTTGCCGACGAAAGAAAGGCACCAAAGCAACACATCAGGAGCCGTACCAAGCTCGGTCGCCGCTCGGTCGAGGCAGATCTCCGTCACTTGATCCGAGCGATACAGCTTGAGGAAGCTGTAAATATCACAACAATCTCGTCAGAATCCCACACCAAGGCACAGTCAGCGGCACATAGCACTCACTTTTCACAGAGCAGGCCAAGAGACTTCTCCTTGCGGTTGTACTCACGGAATGGCGCAAAGCCACCATCTCCGTCCGTCTCCTTCGGACTGCCAGGCTGCTCACTGCCGCCCATGTCATCGTCTCCGCCATCGACAGAGGCCTGTTCACTCGTCTGCCCTCCGCTGATCTTCTCGTGCTTGATCTCGTCGATTTCTCCTTCCTCTTTCGTATCTTCCGAGATCTTGGTCAGCTTCTTGGCTGCTGAGCTCGGCTTGCGCGGCGCCTTGCGCACGTACTTTCGCTTGACTTTGACGCCTGGAAGCGGCGGATGAGTCGGCAGACGCGTCGAGTTTTCCGATTCGCCCTTGTCACTCGTCGAAGACGCAAACAAATGCATCATCGCAGCCGCAGCCTCCGTGCGGTTGGGACTCGGCTGGTGGAGAGCGCGCTCCTCTCGAAGTTGTTTCTGTTCAAAGCGGTCGTTAGATATGATTCAGTAAGCGCCGCTCAATCATGGGCTTGTCACTCACAATCGCCGCAGTCGCGGGAGTCGCTGGCGTCGTCGGCGCGTGGGTCGGCGGCCGCATTCGCCGCAGCGGACTCGCGTGCGTGTGGTGGTGCGTCGGCGGCAGCGCGTGGTCGTTACCGGACGACATCCTGCTTCTCGATTCTATACAATCGCCTTCTCCACATTGCATCCCAGGTAGCATGAGTCTCCGCGTTGCCATTACCAATCCGCATTCGCATGTATGCGCACTCACCTCGCGGTCTCACTTAGCGGGAGAGCTATCACTTGCGACGTCGAGTAGAGGGGTCTGCTGAGAGCTCAAGGTGGCAGATACAGTAGACAGCTAGCCGAACGAGTGCGCAGACCGTCGCGTGTGGGGCGTCGCGTGTGCTGTCGTCGTACGGTATCAGAGAGCAGCGTATCCGCGGTGTTCGGTCGCTCGCTCACTGTTTGGCGCGCGTTCGGAGCTGTTTGTGGGAGGAGCTGCGCGCGAGTTTGAATTTCGGAACTGGCGCGAGAGGGATTTCAGCCAATCAGCGCACTCTCCCACTCCCGCCAATTTTGAATAGGGGCCACATTCGTGCGACATTCGCCGATTTCAAAAAATAATGAGCGCTGATTGGCGGAATCCAACGCGCGAGCCAAAACCACGACAAGGATAAGGAGCTCTATTCGGATGGAAACGGTAGTGCAGCCGTTGCAAACCAGTCACAGCTTGCGCACCGTGGCGGGAATGGGCATCTCGCGGAACATGAGCTGCACGAGCTGGCGAGCCTGGAGAGCGAGCGGTCCGCAGCTGAGCCATGCCACGTAGTCTAGAAGCACTAGCGCCCATGGCGCGTTGAGAACGCCGTCCAACTTGAGCGCAACAAGCGCGAGCGACGCGAGTGGAGGATGCTGTTGATAGTAGTTGGTCATGGCGGTCTGGATCCAGTTGCTGTTGGATGGAAGACGTCGAAGACTGGAGGCGGTGGCTCCCGTGCGACTGTAGAGCCTCCTGAATAGAGCTTGCTTAATAACTGAGGCCTTGAGTGCGGAATATCCCAGCACGCCGAATGGTGCCACCACCAAAGTCCACGGCATCGTCAGCAGAACTGTCGACTTGAGCATGAGCAGAGAACTTGAGGCGAAAGCGCACGTCAGCAGCAGCATTGTTGAGCGCGAACGTCCTGGTTTGGTGGCTTGCTTCATACTATGAGCTGCACAGCCGACGCTTGCCCACGTCAAAAAGACGGCCAAACGCGGCGTCGCAAGGTAGTCATCTGCGAAGAGATGGATCGCCAACGGCACCCCACTCACCACCGCCGATACACCAGTAAGCGCAGCCACTTTATGGCCGACATCTGCGTTCCACGCCACGCACTTGATCACTGGCACGATGCCTCCATAGCTGATGCACTTCTTCAGCGATGACTCGGGAGAGAAGATGGTCACCAGCAGTGTGAGCCGCACGAGGACGAACATGACTGCGATGAAGCCCAGTCCGTAGATGCTCCCGAACACTTGCGTCCAACTGATAGCCAGCCAGCCGTCAGTTTTCAACACAAGCAGCGTCGGGAACACCACAAATACCGAGACAAGCGCGTAGAAGCCACTGAGTGAGAAGAAGATCTCGTCCAGAAAGTCCACGTAGAGCTTGAGATTGGCCAGCGCACGCTGCTTCTCTTGCTGCCAGCGACTCGCGTAGTCGGCTTTGCCACCGTCGATACCGAACTCACGCTTGCAGAGTCGCTTCCAGAGTAGATCCGTCGATGAGAGCTTGCGCCATGTCGAGTACGTCTGTGCGCATTTGGACAGAGAGACGGCGTCGAGGTAGTCTAGCAAATGCAGCGTCGCCTCGTGCGGCAGCTGCAGCACGTGGCTGTAGACGCTGGCGGTCTTGGCATTGGTGTTGGCGCTGGCGTTGGCGTCGAGGCTGTGGGTCTCATTGTAGCTGTTGTCGTCGGCGGCTGCGAGACACATCTCTGCTTTACGTCTGATGGGTTGGACTATGGCGGCCGTTGGTTTCCGATGGCCACGGAGGTTACACTTTTGGTGGCTTCAAGAACGACCATCACTCTGGATCCGACGACGGACTTGAAGAGGGTACGTCCCGATTATGAGTGTTAAATTCGGGATGAGCAAACGTGAACCATCACTCTTGCATATCAGCCTTCACGGCCTGATCCGAGAAAAGTGAGCAGCTATTCGCACCGTCGACGCCATCGACAGCTTCTTCCTCGATGGTGGCGCTCTGGCGGCGGCAGCGCTCGTCTGCGTCAGCGTCTGCGTCTATGGCAGTGGAGAGCGACCCCACGCGCGTGCCCGGGAAGCCTTTTCTCGAGCATCTGTACCGCGTTCTGGACACGAGCGGCGGCGACGACTCGGACCATGACAGCGCTGGTCCGTTACTGCGGTCCTTCCGGTTGTCGTCGACCAAGAAGCTTCTCGCGCGCCAGCACGAAGGACGACTCTCGCGTCCGCTCGTAGTGGAGGCTTCGTGTCTCTGCTACCTCCAGCAGCTCTTCCATGCGATGCTCACACCCACGACCAGTCCGCACAGTGGACTCGTCACTCAGTGGAGGCTCAGCACCTCGTTTGCCCAGCAGCTCGAAGAAGATTTGGACGGCACGGCAAATATGGGTGCTGCTAGTCCAGAGAAGATTCTTCAACTCGCTGGTCGACTACTCGAAGTCGATTCGCTTTACATTACGAATTCGTCTCTAAGCGCGACTCTGCCTATGCCGTCCAACTGCGATCTGGCCATGCTGCCAAACTTGTCTCGCTTGAATCTCGATGGCGTCGACCTGGATTCGATTCGTGGGTTTGCCAGCGTCTCAGAGATCGTCACTGTAAGTTGTATACAAAGCTTTGCCTTCGTATGTTTGCTGACAGTGGCTTGTCTTGTCATGTTTGGGAAGGAGCTGCGGTTCTCCAACAAGCCAATCGATTCGCTGGCGGCGCTTCTCCTCACTAATGATCCGCCGACAAAATGGCTCAATCTTCGATCTCTGTGCGTCGACAGTGCAAGGCTCTCTCGTGTGGACTCGACGAGCATCTCGTGTGTCCCGAATCTGGAGAGCGTGATCCTCACCAACAACGAGCTCGAAGATTTGGGTGCGTTGACGCAGTGCGACTGGCTGTCGGCCATCGACGTCTCGCACAATCGAATCCACTCACTGGACATTGCGTCGGGCGTCTTCGAATACGTGAAGCAACTGAACCTCTCGCACAACCACATCACCTCGATCCACTCGCTGTGCCATTTGCAGCTTCTCGAGGTGCTGGACCTATGCCACAATCTGATCCACAACTTCGACGAGATCCAAGCGCTCACTCCTCTCAGTCGTCTCCATTCGCTCTTCCTTCATGGGAATCCAGTCTCCAAGCTGACTAAGTACCGTCAAACCATCCGTAAGCTCTTGTCAGAAGAAGTTCTGCTCGACAGTGTCCCGTGGAAGGCCCAGGATCTGGAGGACTTCACTCGAGGCAATTTCTCGTCTTCGGAAGGGCTCAAGCTTTTGCCGACCAGAGATATCACCGAGTCTGCTCACGTTGAAGACGCCAAGGAGTCGACTTCATTTGACAAGTGGTGGGTGGCACGTGGCGTCGGCTCATCGGGTCTTGTCATCGGATTCGCGCAGCTGTTCGTCTCACTGCTGTGGTCTCGAGATGTAAACGCCGAACGACTCACGCTGTCCATCATGGGAGCTACAGCAGCACTGAGCGTCGTCACTGTGTTGCTGACGCTTGTGGCTTCGTGGCTCTATCGCTGGTGGAGCCTGGGATCGAAATGCTCCGAGGCAGACGGCAGCGACTACGTGACTTCTTCCCCAGACAAGTCGTCAACTCAGCCGTTGAAGTGTCTGGAACTGTCCGCAGTCACCCCTCTCAACAGCAGTGTCCGATCCATCAGTGCCGACTCGGTCCTAAGTCTTGACGACTTCTCGGCAGCACTCGATGATGCCAGTGGAGCTGGTGAAGACGTGACAGTGAGCCAACTCGTGAGCTTGTGCGCTCATCTGCAAGTGTGTGTGGCTTACTGGAGTCGCCACGAAACTAGTGGGCTGGGCTTCGCATGGCTTCGATTGGATCGTGCGATGTCGACGCTCAACCTGAGTGCCTCAGACGTGGGGTCTTCAGAGCTGCTGCGTGAGCGTCTCAGCTCACGCATGACTCAGGTACTCGATGCTGAGCAACCATCTCAGTCCCCTGCAACAGCACTGGCGAAGCTCGTACCCGTTATCCACTTTGGAGCGATCGTTCTGTCGTCTCTGCGTGTCGATGGAAGCCTCCAGCAGTGTCTAAGAGATGCGTACGTCCATGCGTTTGCGTCTTCGCATTCCTGGTGGCGACAGCGAGCCCTTTTGGCGCCTATCGGACCGATGCCGGCGACAGAATCATTCTTGGAGTGGATTCACGCGTCACATGTCTGTCGTGACAATCATCGACTCTTCACTGCGGTTCAGAGGTGCGGAGAGCGGTTGCATCTTCTGCACACTTGCCTTGTTGACCTGGTTGATGAGCACGAGCACTCTTTTGTTTATTCGAGTCAATAATTTCAACCCAAGTTCAGGAGACCGTATCATTTACTGTAATTATTGCTTCTCAACTAATCTCCACTTCCACATACAGAGGAATGATACGAATGCCGTGAAAGCACCTGCTGCCCACGCATTTCTCGCCTCACCGGGATCACTGGCCAGCTGATCGACACGATGCCAGTTCTGTCGAGATCCAGAGCTTCATGCGCACGGAGGCGTTTGCGTAGACTGGGGGTGAGCTTGAGTCGAATATTTTCTCACATCCAACACTATGCCTATATATGTATTTATTGGATCTTGAGACCATTTGAGCCTAATCAGATGTGGGATGTTGACGATTTCTTTGACACTACTGTACGCTAGACATTTCTTATTGGAGTATAAAGTGGATAGCAACACATGTGCGCGTAGATCCTCACGACCAGGTGCACCCATGATTTTGGAGGTCTTCTGATGGTGATTTCACCACTACGGGTGGTATGAATGCTCCAAGCCACCTAGCGCTCGGACTGCCTCAAGCCTGATCGTGCAAAAAAGATATCTCCAGTAGCAAGTGCATCAGATATCAGCTTTCATGGGTTTAGTCGCTCATTGTATCTAGTGGGGAGTGGGGGGCAGTTTCATTCTTTGATATCACCCGTCGGAGGGGCTTGTTCTAACTTAGGGGTCTCTCACCTACAGGAAGGTAAGGGAGAATTTCTACAGAGAATGGACGTCGTTCAAGGTTGTCGTTTAAGTGAACTCGAGGGTGCTCATAGTCAGTTCAAGATAACGCTATCTCATCCACTTTCAATTGGTGTGCTAGTGTTTGCATTCTTGAGGTACAGGATGGATATAGTCGCAAATTAGAATATGTTGTCTAAGTTTACTATTTATCCGACAGCATCATCATAAAGTTGGCACGGTCTGGGGTCGAAACCATCCGTTGGGCCACACCAGCTCTGTTATTCAGCTCTTCTCTGTAATGGCAGCGTTCCAGCGTCACAACCATACGAATTTGCTCTCGATACCTTATCAAGGCCAGTCGTGGAGCCGCGCTACCTCCTGTCTAGTGTTGCCGGCTTCCCCGTTCGTCACTAGCGGAGCATCTTTAACACAACTCAGCCAGCGACCCGATCGGTGAGCTGATGTTCCGCTCTGGTGCACGTGTGAAGATCAAGATGACCTTGAAGGTCCCGGCGAGATGGAAGTCAGTGGTCCATTACTATCCACGCAATTCGAGTTACTGAAATAAGTCTGGCGTGAGATGGGCATTTTTGTCGATGTACTCTACACACGATGGGATTCACCACCACACATCTACTTCAACGCGCAACCAACGCTGGGAATCCGTGTCCGTACAAGCAGACGAGCAGACGAAGTGATCAAGTGACGCCACTGGCAGAGTTAACACGACAACTCAAACCGAACGATCACTAGGGTTACACCGACGAAGCGGCACCGAGAATATCTCAATAACCGGTGCCGACATCAACCAGAGATTCCAGAGGCAGCCGGCAGCGGACCACGCTCGCGTTCGGCATTGCCGTCGTGAGCATTGTAAGGTTGAGGACACTAAGGAGATGGGGGATGAACTGAACAAAGACTAACCAACAACTGTAGTGAACTTGCTTACACGATAGCGAATAGCTCTTCAAGCTCTGTAAGCTCTTCTTCTTGCTCTCCCTGGCGTCTAGCCACGTTCGAAGGAGGCGTACTATATTGCGGGACGGAATGTATGAGACAAGGTTGGCATGCGCAATTTCACCGAACGCCGTGGCCATTGTGGCTGCCGCCAAGGCCTCATCAACAGCGTGTTCCCTCGTTTGGACGTAGGAGTGGTCACGGTTTCCATTCAGTTTGTTAATCGTCACGAACGGAAGCCACCGATGCGATTTCTGGACCGTCCCTATCATTGATGCATAAATTGTGGAGGCGCCTGCATGCGGCTCTCACGGTGTAGCATACAGAGAGTTTGAAAGCGAGTGACGACTTCGGGATGCGCAACTTGTTTACCAGCAAGCCGAAATCCATCTCGACGCTGGTTGATGAGGTAGTTGCAGTTGTCGCGGTCGGAACGACCCTCAACCTCAATTTTGTTCAACAGTGTCATGACTGATTGCGTTTGCGGGTACGCGTTGTCGTCCAATCACGAAGCACGGGGGTATGTGTGCTCAGTAGAAAGTCGGCTAGACCCAATTGCTTGAATGCTAAGGCGTCGTTCATTCCGGCGTCGCTCATTCCACCGGGGCAGCTGACAGATCAGTGAGGCATGCTGGGATGTTGAGACCATATCGTTGGTAGTGACCGGAGAAGAATGAACCAACACGACCGCATTCATCCATCCTTGGAACTCGGAGAGACACAGCCGGCCAGCCACGACACCGATACAGCATTGGATGACCCCCTCAAAGCTCACATGAGCGAATCCGTCCGCCATGGACTGCATTACGTCCGATGAGTTGGGAACGGAAATGTGAGGGTGTCAGCTGAATTGATTGCTTCAATGACGCGATGCATGAGCCGATAGAACTGGGACTTGCTTACACCAGTGATAACGCGCAAGTGGTGATAACTACCACCAGCGAGCCAGCTGGGAGAGCACTGCAACGTTCCTTCCTTGGAAACCCACCAAAGACAGGTTGTTGGATCTGCAAGGGCGGCGACTGGTTGAAACACTGTCCGAATGCCAGTGAGGTTGAAAAAGCAGCGGCGATTTGCGACCATGAAGAAAGTTCGAGACACAAAGCCCACTCTGGTGGAGGCTGTTCGCATTGCAGGACAGGACCCGCACCAGTGATTCTGGGTTCTGCTGAGAGAAAGCTCAAAGTACACATCCTTTTTCAACGGTGTCTACAGTAAGGAGAACGAGGCACAAATGACTCATGACCAAAATACGGCTCGAAGGTAAGGAATTGGGCCGATTTATCACAGTCGTCGTTACAGACATTTTGATCGTTGGAAGCATAGTTGCAAATACAATAGTGGTCAGCAATCATGTCAATCCAGACGGAATGAAGCCAGACGTCAACAAAGATTTACTAACTTTCAAAACTGCAGATGTGGTAGCGAAAGTTTGGCTGGATCCAGGCGTAGCTGTTTGTTGTCCGCTGAGAGGGGACAACTCTGGATACTTTCGGGGATCGCTTGCCGGTGCTGTGTACGAGTCGAGGGGAGTCCAGATCGATCTCCAACTGGGAGATGTCCTGAGCTTCCGAGGCGATTTATTGGTTGCCAGTGTAAACCACAAGACAGATAACATCCGTCTTCGCTGTTACGTGTGCATGTGTGCGGCACCGCATCTACACAAGACACTCTACACAGCTATAAAGGATTCTGATAAACACAGCAATAGATGATCATGCACGTTACTGTGGTAGCAACCCGAAGAGGGAGGAATCGAGCCGAAGAAGCGCAAGAATCGCGCGAGGGAGTTTGACAAGAACGACTCGTGCGACAAAACAAGGATCACATACGCTCAGGCTCCCAGACGCTGTTCGGTACATCGTCTAACCAAGATGAAGATAACAGCGAGAGAGATGAAGACAAGGACGACGATAGATGCAATCTTGCATGTATAGCAAGACTACAGTAGCCTGCAACACATCTCCTTCGTGTTTATAACATCATTGGTTTCTAATATCGCTACATATTATCCGGGATCCTGCACAACTAGCGAACATTTTGAATATTTTTGTCCCGGATCCTGCCCAGTTCTCCAATATTTTGTCCCAGATCAGTTATGCTCTGGGTATTACTGTCCGAGATCCCGCGCAGCTTCCGGATACATTCTTCAGGAAGTATCTTCTTAGCAGATTGAAGATGGACAGCAGAGCCATAGTCGACAAGATTTATACATAAATGCAGCGCTGTCACAGACCACTGTAATTGGGTTACTTGTAATTCAGAAGCACATTTAAGGGCGAAAGGCCTTTCGTGGAAGCAACAGAGAGATTGTCTTGAGAACCGCACTACGCGAGCTTTTGCGGTTTTGTTATACGACTTGTCAGCGTATTTTGTATTTCAAAAGTACAGGCATGCCTGAGATTAGTTCTAGCGACCTGGACGTGGTTCAGACGGTACAATATGTGTAGTACCTGCATGAGATGTTGATCAGTACACGTCCATTCAGACGGAGGACTTCCACTCTCATGGCTGTATAAAGTCTCACTTCATCGCACCGTTGTACAGCTTGATTTATCGCTTCTTCTCGCACTCGGCTTCCACATCAGCAACCCAGTCCTGTTGCTGTCGTAACGATGGCCCATTCGCGACCACATCCGACTCAAAGAACCAGTCGTTGGTATCCGTGGTAAGTATGCATGACCCTTCACCTTGCGATCTTTCATGCGGCACTGCAGCTCATTCACGGTCAGCTCTGATTACAGATACATTTGCAGTAAGAGAGTTGAATGTGAGCCCATTTCCCTTGCTTGCGAGAAACAGCCTCTTTCGTCACCAAAGTCCTCATCACGAATCAATGTGATCTGTGGCGACCACACGCGATATCTGTCTCAGTGATGGCAACACACGAAATTCGGTCATCTCGTCCACCACTATCTTCACAGATGCCAGCTTGGACACTGGGGAACGGTGGTGACACAGTTGGTGGAAGGACTGAAACGTCTGCTGAACACGGAGATGAAGCATCTGCCTCTCGCCTCCCTCAGTGGTTCGTTCGTTGACTCGTCGTCGCGGTGGGCAGTCGTGGAGAAAGAGGCGTTCCCTATTGTCGAGACTTGTAAGAGATTTGACAACCTGCTGTTGCGAGCTGGTGGCTTCCGACTCTACACCGACCATCGCAATCTGACGTACATCTTCGATCCGTTGGTAACTGAGACCAACATGTCTCGTTACCAGGTGGACAAACTGCAACGGTGGACGACCATGCAGATGACGTTCCGGTGCACGCACTGGATATGGAAACCTACCCTGTGACGTGGCAGAGAATGGCGCATACTTGGTTCTACTCGTCGGTCGCGTCGGTGCACACACAAACATCGGAGCCTTTTGATGCGGCGATGGACCCCACTTGCCCGTGGCATCTAGGTGGAGGTGGAAGTACTCATCCCCTATGCTGCTCACTGAACAGCGCCTTCGACATTCTGCGACAGCAGTGAAACAGGCTTAGTGGAGATATTGGACCGGGGGCGAGTTCGTTGGTGTAGGTGGGCATCGACAGCTTGATGACGGTGGTTAACATTGAGTTTGCAGCCTGGTCGTCCCCACTTCCTGGGTGGCTGGACTGTCCTCACACCAGTAACAAAGACGTCCAGTGCTCTCCTGGGAGGGGAGCCAACAAGTCGTGGCACTTAATCGCATGGTGATTGTGGCACTTGTGGTTCCGGTTCATTTGATGATGTGTATGACGGCCGGACTCAAACTCCACACTTCACCTAGGTTTGATCACCCCCTCCCCTTCAATCCACTCCAGAGGTGCTTCTATTTTACTCTCGCACTGTCAGCATTTATAAAATAGAGTGATGGCCTGCCCGATGTTCTCGATGGAGTGTGTGAGGGCGAGGGTGCGAAAGTTCACCTCGCTGCGCTCACGATCTGTATGTTGTTGGACTCAGCGGGGATATTCGGACACAACTGGTGTAAGTTACATCCGCCGTACTATACACAGGCTTTTCAAAAGTAAAATTGAACTCCTACGCCATTGCGACCCGCCTGAGTCTGTTTTCTTCGACCCAGGTGATCCTCACTCCTCGGAATTTTACGTGAACGCGAAGCTGATATACGCAAAGGGCTGCAAGGTCATACAGGAACCCTGTCACTTCATATCGCTGCCACCATCGGCCAGTCGTTCGAAGAGTGAGTACACGGAGACTGTACAACCCAAACCCCTTGCAACTGACCGTTTGTACGCGAATTGGTTCCGTTCGTTTGGTGGTACGACACTATAGCTAGGGTTTAGGGTTTATGTTTACACATAGTATCTAACCCTTTTCAGCAAACGAATTGCTGATCTGACCGATTAACTTGCCCGGGGGGGGGGG
>JAADXE010000791.1:0-15787 GCA_023337545.1 Pythium coloratum | reverse complement strand
TCTTGTCATCCTTCGTCAGATCAAACACCGAGTATTCCGTGTTTTCGAGAAACAAAGAGTGCAAGTTGGAGGACTGGTAGTGCGGCATGGGCGCGTAGGTCGAGAACTCGTCGCCGCCCGAGTTGTTGCTAAACGTGTTGCCCAGGAACGTGATCGGTTCCAGTCCGCGGCCGAGACCCTGCTCGTTGACGATGATCGGCACGCGCTTGCCCTTCAGGTTGAACTCGCGCGGGAACTGCTGGCCGAAGCCGTAGAACTCCTCGCTGTCCTGCGACGCGTACTCAAGCACCAGGCGGTTCACACCGAGAGTCTTAGCAACCTCAGTATCCACGTCCACTTGAACACCAAGCAACTGGCTACTCGACGCCGAGAGATGCACCGAGTACGGCACTTGGCTGTTGTCGGCGTAGCTCAGCGATCCAGAGATCACGACGCCGTCCTTAGAAACCGTGATCTTATGCACAGACTGCACGGTGCTCTGCTTGGAGAAGCCAGGCTGCGAGACCTTGAAGCCGTAGTAGAACTCTTTGAGATCCGCCGGCGTATCGCCCACACCCACGAACGCCTTGCCAAAGGTGGACGCCCAGAGCTGCTTGGAGCGGTCGCTGTTGTAGACCACGAGACGCGAGCCACCGCCCAGACCCAGGAAGTTGGATTTTTTGTCCTCCCACGCGACGACGAAGCCAGCGGCGCCGCCGATCGTAGCGTTCACAGCCTGCACGCCAGCATCGAACTTGAGATCGCCGAGTTCCTTGGCCTTGTTGAAAGCGTCGGCGATGAGACCTTCAGGCGCTTGCGCCGTAGCCGAGACCGTCGTGACGGCGCAGACGCCGAGAGCGAGAAGCGAGATCGGCCTCATGGTGATGAGGAAGATTGGGGAATGAGCTGTCAGATCTCAACGGCCCATGACAGGGAATCCAGACCCTTTGGACCTGGTCGGAATCAGTCACGGCTCGCGTGTGTGTGGCGGGGCGTCGGGTTCGTTGAGGGTTGAGGCTTGCGCACGTGAGTCACGTGGGGTCACAACCAAGTCTTCGGTGGGGAATGGATCGAGAGGGAAGCCATCCGCCCACATGGACGAAGAGGATTTCGACGGCGCGACGACAACGTGGCAGTTAGACAGACAGTTCGACAAACGTCCCGCGAGAGATGAACAGACAATCGTCAGGACAGTGATTGCAGCGAGGGCCCACCGCGACGTTGTGGGCTGAAGAGCCCGCCGACTGATGGATGAGTGGCTGGATTCCACCGGCGCCACGAGGCCGAGAAGAGCGAGAGAGCGAGCGAGATGTGGCGACCTCCGAGACGGATTGGAAGCCGTGGGACGTACGACGGGCTCGGTCCTGCTGAGTGAGCAGAGCCAATGCAGTGCGCCTCGCAGTGCGTCAGTGCGAGTGAATCGCGCGGCCGCCGTGTTGACGCCAATGCGGGAAGAAGTCCCATTGGTTTGTGCCAGCGGTCCGCACCTGTTGTGCCATCACGCCACGAGAAAGTGCAGAATTCAGCGTAAGTCCGCATGAAGAGCTCCCATCCATATGGACCTCCAGATCGATCTAAAAGTGTATCTTCTGTGGACCACATGAGTTTCCACCTTGTCCCGAACGGTCCCGTGTCTATATTTTCCGTTCGGGACATGAGCTGCTCACAACGTCGCGCCAGAAATCAGGCGCGTGACATGAGCTGTTGAACGCCGCGCATCTCTGGAGCCCACGCCGATGGCGCTAAAGATGGCGCACTGCCCACTGTTTCGAATGGGTTCGTGAAGGTCCAGAGCCCCAGAGGGCGACCAGCGCAACGCAGACGCGCGGCTGTGGTGGCGTGGACGCGACGCACTTTGCGGAGCCGCTGGATCCGCAAGAGCCAGCAAGCGCGCGGCAACAGGCCGCGTTTGTAAAACCGCCGGCGGAATCCGGTTGACGGTGCGTGTCAAACGCAGTTCGCTGGTCGGGCGCCAGAGAAAAGAGAGATGCGCCAGAGAAGCGGCCAGCCGCCTGCTTATGACGCCGTCTAAGCTCAAGCTCAAGCCCACGCACAAGCGGTTGCGTTGCGAGCGTCGGTGAGGAGCCGACGCGAATGCTGGATGCTCAGTTCCCAATCCACCATCATCACATCAAGTCGCCTCTTCTTCTCGTCAAACGAGTCCAGTATCCAAATCACCAGAATGGCGTTGGCAATGACAACGGAACACGACAGCAACATGACCGAGGTGTCCAAGCAGGCGGCCAAGGCGCTCAAGGTCGTGGCGTCGTCGTCCAAGCAGGTCGGCGAGATGCTGGCGCGCAAGCACGAGCGCATCCTCAAGCGCATCGGCTCCATCAGCGAAGAGATCGAGTCGCTCAAGGGCGACGTCATGGAGAACATCACGCACCAGCGCGAGCGACGCCTGCAGCTGACCGAGCTCGAGGAAGACGTGGAGCAGGCGCAGCTGCTGGGCAACGGCGCCATGGTCGAAGAGCTGCTCGAGGAGCTGCGCGTGCTCAAGGACGAGGCCAAGCGAGAGGACTCGCTGTACCGCGCGCTGTGTAAGACTGTGCGCAGCCGCAAGCAGTCCAAGAAGCAGTTCATTCTCGAGCGCGTGGGCGTCGAAGACGAGATCCGCCAGTTCCGCTGCAAGCAGAAGCTCATCCAGACGCTGCTGGCGACCTGCGCCAAGCAGTGCGAGTCCTCGGACAACACCCAAGGAAGCAGCGGGAGCCAGAGTGACTGCGGCGCCAGCGCGCTGGAAGATCTGGAAGACGATGTCGAAGATCAGCGAAGCCGCTCGGACAGCAGCTCCAGCAGCGGCTCGTTCCCAGAGAACCCGCTGGACTCGCCTCTGCTTTTGCCGTCGTCGGCGCCTCAGAAGAAGAGCCCCAACAAGGCCGCGAACCTCCTCAGCAAGGCCGTGAGCCTCGAGCCGTCGCCTGTGAGGCGTGCGCTGCGCGTGCGATCGTGGTCGAGCGACTGCGTGCAGCCGCTGCCGCCGCGGGAGCCGACGCAGACGCGCACGCGCCACTCGCTGTCCGTCCACTTCGCGTCGCCTGTGCTCATGGGCCGCAAGCAATTCGACAGCAACAACGACAGCAACGTCGGCCAGGACATCGAGAGCCTCGACTTGGCTGGTTACATGGAGAGCATCGACGAAAAGCCAGTGGACAAGACCAAGATGACCATCGAAGAGCTCAAGACCGAAGAGACCGAGACCGAGATCGTCACAGTCACGACTCAAGCGGAGGACGAACAGCCACAGGAACCAGCAGCACAAGTGGAGACCAAGCCAGCGTCCGCTCCAGTGAAGCACCTGCCAGTCGCCGTGGAAGCCCCAGAGGAAGAAGCCACGACTGAGACGCCTGAGCCAGTGGAGACGGAGATCATTCTAGCCAAGACGGAGACCGCTGCGTCGACGCCAGTGGCTCTGACTGAAGCCAGCAGCGTGGCTGTCGCTTTGCCAGTGGCCGCTTAGGTCCGTCCATGAGAGAACCAGTGTTCTCTCTGTGTGTTTTCTCTACTTATTTGCATCAATCAATCGTTACGTTTTCTTTTTCTATCACCGGCACTACAATTTCGCTTGGGTTGGGGCTCATCAGTGCATAGCTCCCTCGTGTTACCGAGGGGATTTCCTCAAGATGATTCAGAGCAGATCTTGGTATAGTTTGCGAACATCACTTGAGCCCCCAGCACATCACTACACTGTTGTCCTGTTCCTCTAATTGAGTTGTGAGCACCTAGTGAGGAGCTCTTCCCATGAGCAGCTCCCAGCCAAAGCCAAACGCCCAGCCAGTCGTTTCACAGGCGGCCTACTCCACTCAAACAGCCTCACTTCACGTGGTCCACACTACTTTCCAATACGTTTCTATATGTATCCTATCATTTCTATATACGTTGCTGGCGTCGTTTCGAAACGACCCTTGAAGAGCTCTTCGACCCGCGAGCCGACGCTTGGGGAGCCCAGCATACATGGCGCACTGCTGCTGCTGTGCTCTGCTGGCTGTTCAAGTTGCGCAGTTTTACTATCGACGCCCCCGTGCAGAGCCCGCTCTTCTCCTAACCAGATCTTTTTAAAAGGAACAAGCGATTGCAAAATGGGCCTGTTGAACCTGCTGCGGAAGCTCAAGAAGGACGACAGCGAGGCGCGCATCCTCGTGCTGGGCCTGGACAACGGTGGCAAGACCACGATCCTGAAGAAGCTCTCGGAGGAAGATATCAGCCATATCATGCCCACGCAGGGCTTCAACGTCAAGAGCCTCCAGGTCGACGGCTTCAAACTCAACATGTGGGACATCGGCGGCCAGAAGACCATTCGCCCCTACTGGCGCAACTACTACGAGCAGACCGACGCGCTCGTACGGCTTCCCTACTACACACTCTATCGCACACCACTAAACTAACTGTGACTGTGTGATCCTGTGTACTAGATCTACGTGATCGACAGCGCGGACAAGCGCCGCCTGGAGGAGACGGGTCTGGAGCTCGTGACGCTGCTGGAGGAGGAGAAGCTGTCGAGCGTGCCGATCCTGGTGTTCGCCAACAAGCAGGACCTGCTCAACGCGCTACCGGCGTCCGATATCTCCACGGCGCTCAACCTCTCGACGATCCGCGACCGCACCTGGCACATCCAGGCGTGCTCGGCCAAGTCGGGCGAAGGCCTGCAGGAAGGCATGGAGTGGATAGTGAGCACCATGGGCCGCGGCAAGGAGGCCAAGTAAGCGAGAGGACAAAGAAGGTAGCAGCAGACGACGTGTAGCTACTGTTTACTATCAGCCAGAGCAGGCCTGCTGAGGCCGTTTACATCACCAAAAACAATATCAACAAACACACACAAAACGAGATCAAACAAGGGTCTTTCATTCCGCGTAAAGCTGTAGCTGTTTAGAGATAGATGCATGCATACAGCCAGTCTTGTGGCTGGTGCACTGCACTGCACTGTCCTGCAGCAAGCGTTTACTTGGTGTCGAACGACACGCGGATGTTGGCCTGCTCGGCCTGCGACACGATCTCGGCGATCTTGACGGCCTTCTGGGCGGCTCCGTCGAGGTCATCGTCCACGATCATCTTGAAGCCCGAGTTGGCGATCAGCTCACGCGCCTTCTCGACGTTGGTGCCGGCGAGACGGATAATGATCGGCTTGGCGAGGCCGAGGTCCTTGGCGGCGGCGATGATGCCGGCGGCGATCACATCGCAGCGCATGATACCGCCGAAGATGTTGACAAGGATCGACTTGACCTGGTCGTCCTCGTTCAGGATCTCGAAGGCCTTCTTGACCTGCGACTCGGTAGCACCGCCGCCAACGTCCAAAAAGTTGGCTGGCTTGCCGCCGAACAGCGAGATGATGTCCATGGTGGCCATGGCCAGACCGGCGCCGTTCACGAGGCAGCCGATGTTGCCGTCCAGACCGATGTAGTTCAGGTCGTGCTGGCTGGCCTCGACCTCACGCGAGTCCTCCTGGGTCAGGTCGCGCTGCGCGAAGATCTCCTTGTGGCGGAACGCGGCGTTGTCGTCGAAGTTGAGCTTGGCGTCACACGCGAAGATCTGGCCGTCCGAGGTCTCGGCCAGCGGGTTGATCTCCACGAGCGTGGCGTCCACACCGATGAACAGGTTGTACAGGTTGCGGATCATAGCCTCGAGCTTTGGCACGACGGCGTCCTCGGCGCCGAGTCCCTTGGCGAGACGCGCGATCTGGGCGTCCGTTGGGCCGGTCGTGATGTCGATGGCCTCCTTGAAGATGAGCTCAGGCGTGGCCTCGGCGACGTCCTCGATCGAGGTTCCGCCGGCAGGCGAGGCCACGATCACAGGGCCCTGCGACGCGCGGTCCATGAGGATCGAGAAGTACATCTCGCGGCGCATGTACACGCGCTCCACGAGGAAGACCTTGGCCACCTCAATGCCCTTGGCGCCCGTTTGCTTGGTTACGAGCGTCTGGCCGAGCATCTTCTCCGCGATCGAACGCGCCTGCTCTGGCCTGCAACAGACAGACAGTAGTATGTTAAATCACTGGCCAATTTCAAATGATCTCCACAATAGACAGATCAAAACGCACTTGGTGCACATGTGGACACCGCCCTGGAAGCCGTTCTTGAAGTGGCCGAGGCCACGGCCGCCCGTAAGCGCCTGCGCCTTGATCACGACGTCCACACCGGCTATCGTAACACAAAGATTCGAGGATTATTACCCAGTCTGCTCTGTAGCGTCAAGAAGAGAGGAGGTTACGTACTGCGGTCGCCGCGGATAGCCTTGAAGGCGGCCTCAGCCTCCGCTGGGGTGGTGGCTGGGATGCCGCGCGGCGTCTCGACGCCGTACGTCTTCATGATCTCGAGCGACTGGAACTCGTGGAGGTTGAGGCGACGCACCTGCGTGCGCTGCGCCGCCGGCAGCGACAGGAGCGACGAGGCGGCGCGGTTGCGAACGATACGGCCGAACATACTACAGAGACACAGATCCACACAGGCACGAGGTCAATATACAGGCAGAGGAGGAAGTAGTAGATCCCATTAGGTAGACGGTGCGGCTTGCGTACGTGGAGAGCTCTTCGGTCAATAGGTCGGATAGCGGGGCAGGCGGGGACACGAGCCCCCGGAAGCACAAGACCACAGATCGCCGAGCCACATTATACAGCTCAAAATTTTCATCAATTTACCAGATTCTAATAGGTCATTGCGGGATTTAAGGTGGTAATTATAGTGGACAAGCTGCTGCTAACCTTGTTGACAATATTTGTTTAGTAGACGCTTTCAGGATTGGCTGGAAAAGTTGAGATTGAACCTGGTGCGCTTCTTCTATTGGCTGTAATACCCATCGAATCCTCAGACTCAGATCTATTACCTCATGGAAATCGTATCTGATCCTGGAAGAACCGATCACCGAGGCAGAGAGACACATCGCGAAGAGCTACGCACGCAAATCCTTCCTTCTTCCATCACTCTCAGTTACTTTCTCCACGATGGCGTTCGACGGCTCGCACGCCGTGCTGCTGGCTGCGCGCTACTGCAAGCAGTTCCCTCTCTTCGGCTGGCGTGAAGAAGCGCTTCCGTCCATCGGCCTGCGTCGCGACAAGTTCAGTTTCCGCGTCGATCTGGCGAATCTGGCGCAGGAAGGATGCGGCGAGATGCTCATGACGCTGTTCCCCGTGCAGCTGAGCTTCCTGGACTTCTCCAAGGACACGAGCGCCACTCTGTACAAGCTCAAGGCGCTGCTGGTCACGCTCAAGCACCCGTACTTGCTGCCCGTTGTGGAGATCTACTACTCGCGCGAGAAGAAAGGCCTGCTGGTCGTGCAGCCCTTCGTCGAAAGCGGCAGTCTCAAGGACCGCATCCACCGCGCGAACCCCACGCGGCCGTACGATGAGAAGTACCGCTTGTACCACGCGTCGTCGCTGCCCGTGAAGGAGATCGGTCGCTTCGGTCGCCAGATCCTCGAAGCGTTGCAGGCGTTGAGGTCCAAGGGCATCGTGTGCGACCACTTGAGCACGGCCAACGTCGTGATCGACCAGGGCAACGCGCGTATCGCTGAGATTTACTCGCCGCTGCTGGCGATCGACCGCCACAAGACCAGCCGCGACCTCACGGTGCCGTTGGAGTCCAAGGTGGACGTGGATCTGCTATTGTTCGGCCACATTATATACGAAATGGCCACGGGCATGGAGCTGCCGACGCCCGTGCCAGAGGACAGCGTGCTAGATCTCATGGCGCCCGAAGTCGCAGAGGTGCTGGACTTTATCTTCTATCCAGCGTCGTCCAAGAAGTCACCTGAGGAGACCGCGTCGGTTGATGACGACGCGGTCTCCACGTACAGCGAAGGCAGTGGCGACAGCGGCGGCAACACCAACAACAACAGCAACAACAACTCGACTAGCGCGAAAGACGGCTTCCTGGTGGATCTGGAGGAGCTGCTCGCGTGTCCGCTGTTTGCCGACGCGGACGTTCCACCCATCGACTCGCTGTTCTCGGGCTTCCGCTTGGACTCGGGTATGAAGAGCACTGTGCGCAACAGCATGCGCATCAACGCCAGCCGCAACCAGGCCTACGTGGTCCACTACAAGGAGAAGATGGCGCTGGTGCGAGCCAGGCAGCGAGCCGAACGACGCGTGTACGACGAGAAGGACAAGCAAGACAAGCGCGCGCAGCAGCAGCTCGCGACGTCGCGTGGGATTCCCACGGCGAGCGACAGAGGAACGCTCTCCAGGCGGAAGAGCTACCGCGCCAACAACTTCAAGACGCCGTTGCGTCGCCAGGGATCGTCGTCTGTGTCATCCACCGTCGCCACAGCCTAACGCCAGTCAATGGATCTACTCGTATTATATTCATCATTCGTAACCGGTGACCAGTCTCAGCAACTGTTGGTCCTGTTCTAGAACCCTCACAGCCCTCGCGACTCGTCGCCCCTTCACATACATAGGCGCTTTACAGACACTAACTAACGCATCTACGCCATGTCGCTACTCAACCAGCGTGCGCCCGACATCCCGCTCGTGGACCTCGAGACTGGGGAGCTCCACAGTCTGCTGGACATCGTGGAGCGCACGAAACTCAAGACCGTCGTGCTGTTCTACGCGACGTGGAGCCGCGCGTGCGCCGAGGAAGTCGAGCTCTTCGAGACATGGTCCAAGGACGGCCACAACAAGTTTGTCAACTTCGTGCTCGTGAATCTCGACCAGAACGTCGGCGCGACGCTTAATTATCTGGACGAGATCAACCCCAAGACGAGCAAACCACGCGTGTGTCGCGACTTCCGCCACGGCGACACGCCCACAGTGCTGCACTTCGGCTGCTCCGACCTTCCAGAGCCGTACGCCGTGCAGGTCGTGCCGCACAAGGTCGTGATCGACGAAGAGTGCATCGTCCGCCGCACGAACGTCGACTTCCACTGGGACGACATCGCGGGACTGCTGGCCCACAAGAAGGACGAGAAGGCGGCCGCCGAGACAGCCCAGACCATCACGTTCCTCTTCCCAGCCACCGAAGTCCAGTAGCTCGTACGCCACGTAGCTGGATACGCGGTAGAAGGCCACTGCACACCAATACACCAGTTCCATTTTCATCTACCTCCTGGATGACCATGAGGTACTGCTATAAGTGATTTCACCTGCCGCGCCTCTTCAAGATCTTGTTTAACGTTAATTAATTGGCTGAAAACATTTGAGACCCAGAATATCAGCCAATGAGATCGTTACCATCTGGAAGTCGAGGACGAGGAATCGGTCCATCCGTGTCAATCTTAGCGTCCAAGTCCCTGGGTACTCGCTGGCTGCACACGAGCTACGAGGAGCACACGAGTATGAAGGCGTTCCTGCCGCCGTCGCCGTCACTGCACACGCCACGCGGCGGCTCCTTCGCCGCCACCTCCAATGCCACGTACCTGAACTCGAAGGCGACGCTCGAAGCCGCGCGTTCGACCACAGTAGCGGCTGAGGCCATGCTCACGCGGTCGGCCAGTATCGCAGAGTCGCTTTCGCTGTCTTTGCAGTCTAAACAGCGTCGTCCGAGCAGTCGCAAGAGCACAACGAGTGCCAATTCACGACGCGAGTCCGACGCCAAGCGCGGCCGCACACCCAGCAGTCCAGCACGCACAGCGTCCCAAGCACTAGTACCAGCGACGCTGCCGCCACGAGGAGACGTCGAGGTGTTTCCTGAGTGGATCCGCGAGCGCAAGGACTTCCAGGTCTTCTTCCCTCGATACGCCGATCGTGTGATCACCGACGACGAGATCTTACGGCAGGGCATCCCAAAAGAACCCAACGAACGCAACATCGTGGAGCTCCAGTGTCTCGCGCGGTGGATCATGAAGATCCCGTCCATGCAGGCGTCGCTGGATCTCAGTCAGGCCACGGAGATCGCGAAACTCGCACGGTACCAGCACTTTAAACCGCGCGAGTACGTGTTCCGCAAGGGAGACCGTGGCGACGCGTGTTACTTGGTGTTCGCGGGCGAAGTCCACGTGCTCATCAACAACGAAAAAGTCGCGACCGTGACCAAGAACTCGGCGTTTGGCGACATCGCGCTGCAGATCGAGAACGCGACGCGCGGCGCCGACTTACAGGCGGCCTACAATCCGAATTTCCCGCATCCAGGAGGCGTCGAAGTGCTCAAGATCCTAGCGGAAGACTACCACAAGACACTTGCTCGGTGCCAGTCGAGACGTCGCAAGCATCTCATCGGCTGGCTGCACACGGAAGTCGCGATCTTCCGCGACTGCGTCGAGAGCAAACTGCACTTCTTCGAGCTCGTGTCGATCGACGTGCCACTCAAGAAAGGCCAGATCCTGTACCAACAGGGCGATTCAGTAGGTGCGTTTTACATTGTACGTTCAGGCCGCGTGCGACTGGAGGTGGATATCCAGTACCAGCACAAGAACCGATGGCCCAGTGGCACCCACGAGTGGGAGGAGCAAGTGCGAGCGGTCAAGTCACGCGTGGGTTTCCACGTGGAGGAGCCCGGCGGCTTCTTCGGCTTTGAGATGTTCGTGGACGGCCAGCAAGAGCGCGCGTACACAGTGGTGGCCGAGTCGGCGGACGTGGAGCTCGTGGCACTCAACCGCGTCGACTGCTTCTCTCCGTATTTCTCGTTCACGCCACGCGCGATCGACAAAATCATGGAAAAGCACGAGAAATGCCGCGATCTGTCGGCCAAGCAGATGCATCAAAAGCTCAAGGACTTCCGTCGCATGGCGTCGCAGCAGAAGCGGTCGCTCAAGCCCATGGAGAGGCTGCCGCTGGTCGTGCAGCCCAAGTTCACGCGCACGAATGAGAGCCCGCAGTTCCAGTTCCCACGGCTGCAGGCCTCGGCGTGGGAGGCAGACAACGAAGTCGTGCGGGCTCTACAGCAAGCGTGTCAGTAGGACGCTGATCGTGCGTGTATTTAACCAACCTAACATCAATCGTCACACCGCCCAAGTCAAGGTTTTGCTGGAGGAAAATGCGTATTGTAAGGACAACTCGTCAGCAGCCGGGCGACGCGTGCAGGAGTCATATTGCCGAAGTACCCATGGGTTTGGGCTTCAAACTATCACACTGATACAGTAAGTAGTTCTGGGGCATCCTAATAATCATCGGAAGATCCAGTAGACTTTGAAGCCACCAGAGAGATTTTCGTGGCTGCAGACATGGAACTTGTACTTCGGAAAATTTGCAAGGCCAACTCTGGTTCGGTGGGTTCGTTGCGCTGGCTCGAAAAGAGATCTCGTTTTCTACTCTGGTCAATTAGCCCGCCTCCATTCGACTGCCGCGTCTGTTCCTTTCTTCCGAGCGGAATCTCCGGGGGAAGCTGCAAGTAGGAGTCTCTCGCAGTTGCGCGCCTTCTACTTGTCCCTTGTCCACCAGCTCAGGCCCTGACATACCACGTCGCTGCGTTTGTTGGGGAATGGCGGCTCGATTGTGAGGCCACACGCTAAGGACAGAAAGCAAACATATACGAAAGCCCTCGGCACTTGTTTTCGCATCATTTGCTGCTATATTCCCGTCCGTACCAATCCACTTCATTGACTGTACGGGTGACCGATGTCACACCTTCTGAACCGACATTAAGGTTGTCATTCGCCATCCAGAGAACACCGCTTGTCCTCAAGCGAAGGATTCATTTGTGTGCGGACGGCGATGACGTTGTTATATATAACAACGCCGTCCGCACCAGTATCCATTCACTTGGAGGCGAGCACTGTACATTAACCACTATGACGACGTCGCGGAAGCAATTGCTACCGGATACCTTGTCCTCCTCTCCTTCTTTTCTCATCTCAGACAGAGATTCGTGGCTGAGCGTGAGGAATGCGTCATTCATGGTGGATAGAAGAATGAAGAGGCCAACCCTGGACTGGCCAAAGCAAGAGATCTCTTTTTGGCTGAAATGGATCTCTTTCTTCGGTCATTCATCCGATGAATCTCATCTGGCGCGTGCAGCGTGTTCCCCCGTTTTTGACTTGCCAGTTCCAGTTTTCTTTGGTGAACGCAACAAGTGCATTCTTCTCAGAAATATCCATGCGTCTTCTCACTACCCAGCATCGCCGTGTTCGTGTTTCTCGCCGCTACGCTCGCGCCAGCCCATGCTGGTCCACGAATTCGACTCGCCCCAGACGAATCCCGCTAGCTCCGAACCCAATGGCCAGGGGAGAGGGCCTCCGTCACGTCGCCACCGTTTTTCTGCCGCGTCTGCGTCTATCTGCCCAGCGGAATCTGCGGAGGGGGCTGTAAATAGAAGCTGCTCGCATTGCGCTTCCACTCGTCCAGCAGAAGCATCAGCAGAAGCTCCAGCGCCGTCTTTTCAGGTCGCTGTGTTCGTTGTGAGATGGTACCGCCATGGAAATACACTCAAAAGCAGCATGAATGCGTGAACGTTTGGCTTTGTTGCATCCGGTTTTCCTGTCGAATTGATTTACTCTCCGAGTGACCCCATGCTGATAGATAGCGCTGGGCCCACTAGATCCCTCCCCTGTTAATTCACACTGTACTGCACTGGATCTGCATCGGCTTCTATCCGTGTGGCTGTGTATATCGACGACTCGACGATCATTGGAGAGGCAGTCGTTGCCGCATCTTGCCCAGCACCTCCTCTTGCTGTATTTCCGCTGAAGAGTTCCATGCTCACACTCACTGAATGTCGGCGCCTCTCGCCCACGCCTCAGCCTTCCGTTCTGTTCACTCTTCCGCCGTTGTTGACGCCACGCACGCAGCGGCCTTTCTCAGTGCCGCGTCCCTCGTCGAATGAAAAGCTGCGCCTGCGCCACGCCACGTCCTGAACCACCAGGACGTCTCGATGCATTCGATCTGCTGGTCTGAAGTTGCCGATTTCTCACACGTGACGAAATGCAGACTCGCGATCTGACTGGTTGGCCCAATGAGCCAGTCAAACTTCAACTCATCAAGAGCTCACCTATCCAAAAACAGTACCCTTTGTGCGTCTTGGCCAATCAGTATTCTGGGATTAACCGGGTTTCGACTGGTGGAAGTAGAGTGATGATCTCCTGACCTGATCAGGTCAAGAAAGTCCACCGATTGCGGGATCTGCTTGTGTTTGCTTACCATGAGCTGATCCGCAGGCCGTTCAACGACTACGTCTTGGGTCTAATGTATGCCATGACCTCCTACTGAGTGCCTCATGGAATCCCCACCGAATGCCTCTGCACGTTCGTCTGAGAAGGTGGAGCGTCGCTGCCTCCTCCTCATTCTCCATTTCCTCTCGTCCAGACCAAGCGCCTGGACTGATCCGCCATGAAGACTTCGTTTGCCTCGCTGCTCGCCGCTGTCGCGTTGGCCGTCGGCGCCGTCCAGTCGGCGTCGGCCGTCACGCTTTCGGTCTCCACGTCCACCAGGACTGAGTGCATCGGTCGCGATTTTG
The DNA here is from genome assembly GCA_023337545.1 of Pythium coloratum. NCBI lineage: Eukaryota > Oomycota > Peronosporomycetes > Pythiales > Pythiaceae > Pythium > Pythium coloratum. The sequence goes on along the minus strand of JAADXE010000791.1, from coordinate 2,486 downwards.
AGGTCGCAATTGAGACCCAGGGTGCCATCGGCTCGCGTCTCGCGATCTACAACAAGAGCAAAGCCAAGAAGCTGTGGGCGTCCGAGTACGGTAAGGCGTTTGTGGCCGTGGGTACGACCCCGCGTGACCTCGAGCACACGTACTACGGCTTCGCTGTGACGCACCCGGCCTTCACGACCGAGAGCACGAACCAGACGATCAAGTCCCTCACGCGTTACGCCAACGGCAGCGTCGTGATCAAAGGCACTGTGTCGCTGGGTGTGAACGCCACAGTCGCCACCACTGTGCCGTACTCGATTCAGCTCACGCGGACCAACTCCAAGGGTCTCTCGCTGCAGCTGGACGTCGATGCCACGGCCGCCAAGTCGCTGGGCGTGAACCGCCTCGTGCTGGAGTACGCGGCCGAGGCGGACGAAGAGTTCTTCGGCTTCGGTCAGCAGTTTCCTGTTCACTTGAACCAGAAGGGCAGCCGTGTGCCTATCATCGTGAACGAACAGGGTGCTGGTCGTGGACTCGAGCCGACTACGACGATCCTTAACGTGTACAACCAGCACGCCGGCGGCGACATCCTCCAGACGTACGCGCCGATCCCTCACTACCAGACTTCGAAGCTGCGTCAGTTGTTCCTCGAGAACTCGGAGTATGCGGTCTTCGATCTGACCAAGAACACCACGACGCGAGTGGAGTTGGCGGCGACTGCGCTCAAGGCGCAGCTCTCGTACGGCGACTCACCACTGGATCTGATTGAGTCGTTCACGGCTTTCAACGGCCGTCAGAAGAAGCTTTCGTCGTGGGTCAACAACGGCGCCATCGTCGGCACGCAGGGCGGACGAGCCTTTGTGGAAGACGCACTGGCCAAGCTCAAGGTCGTCGGTGCTCCCATAGCTGCCGTGTGGCTCCAGGACTGGGTGGGCAACCGCGTAGCTCCGTGGGGTACTGCGCTCTGGTGGAACTGGGAAGTTGACGAGTTGCGGTACCCGAACTGGACCGAGTTTGTGAGCAACCTGCGCAAGGATGACGTGCGCACACTCACGTATTTGAACCCCCACGCTGGTGACATCAAGGGCTTGAAGACGAACCCAGCGCCCAAGCGCTACCTGTACGAGGAGCTCGTGGACAGCGGCTTCGCTGTCAAGAACAGCACGGGTCAGACCCAGTTGGCGTACCAAAATGCCGCGATGGTGGACCTGAGTAACCCCAAGGCCCGCGACTGGGTCAAGGCGCTGATCAAGTCCAACATCCTGGCCAACGGCGTGAGCGGCTACATGTGCGACTTCGGCGAGGGCCTGCTGCTGGACGCGCAGATCCACAGCGGCGATGCTGCTGCCTACCACAACCGCTACCCGGAAGAGTGGGCGAAGGTGAACCACGAGGCCGTCGCGGAACTCGGTCTCCAGGACGAAGTACTGTACTTCATGCGCTCGGGCTTCACGCGCTCGCCGCAGTACACGCCGCTGTACTGGTTGGGCGACCAACTGCAGAGCTGGGACGAGTACGACGGCTTGAAGAACGCCGTGTTCGCGGCGTCGGTCGGCGGCTTCAGCGGCATCTCGCTGACGCACCCGGACATTGGCGGCTACAACTACCTCAACGCCACTGGTCTGCCCACAGTCTTCAAGCGCACGAAGGAGTTGTTCCTGCGCTGGGCCGAGTTCGCAGCGTTCACGGCCGCCTACCGTACGCACGACGGCAGCTCCAAGGAGAACGCGTGGCAGTTTTACTCGGACGACGAGACTTTGTCGCTGTACGCACGCAACGCCAAGATCTACGTGGCCTGGCGCTTCTACCGCGAGCAGCTTCTGGACGAAGTCGTGACCAAGGGCTACCCGCTCATCCGCCATTTGTACTTGCACTACCCGAACGACTTGACAGCCCGCAACGCCAAGTACGAGTACCTGCTGGGCACGGAGCTGCTGGTGGCGCCGCTCGTGGATGAAGGAAAGAACGATGTCACGACGTATCTGCCCAAGGGCAAATGGGTCCACGTGTGGACGGACAAGGAGTTTGACGGCGTGCAGAACGTGACGGTCGCGGTGCCACTCGGACAAACTGCAGTGTTCTACCCCAAGGGCTCCAAGGTCGGACGCCAGTTCGTTGCCAACCTCAAGGCAGCCAAGCTGCGCAACTAACAAGCGTTGTGCTAGGGTCGCTTTTGAATGAGAATGCTCGAATTTACAGAAAATTGGATTCGTGATGCTCATATTTTAGGATACCGGTTACAGTTTTCAAGATCTGCATTGTTGGCTGCCGACCATCTTGTTGGCACGAGGCAATTTCGCGCTTCAGTACGAATTGGCTTGTACACTGAGGTTGAGTTTGAACGGATTCAGTTGAGAGAGTAGGAGAGATTTACCACGGTGTACTACCCAGGAATTCAGAATATTCGAATGTCGGACAAAAATCCAGGAGAATTTGAAGAAGTACAGTACTTCAAACTTGAAATCCAATGCCGTGCGATTTGTCATTTGAATCTTGTTCCCTGATTT
>JAADXE010000790.1:0-15789 GCA_023337545.1 Pythium coloratum | reverse complement strand
CCTCGACTTCATCAGCCGTCACCAACGTTGAGATTCGTCCATCGACACCAATCGTCCCGGAAGTTGCGATTTCATTCCGCACGTTGTGAAGCACTGCGAAGCACAGCAGCGTTGGTCCGAACAGCGCGTCGCTCGCGCGTCGTCTCGTGAGCCTGACGACTGTGTTCAGGAGACTGAAGTAGACGATCACGAACTCGCCGATCGCTGGATAAATGATCGACCACAACTCGCTCAGTGCGAATTGGTTGCCCTCGAACCGACCGCCTGCGGTCCAAATACCTCCAAAAGTCGATGGAAGACGAGGAAGCAACAGAAACGGCAGTATCTTGAACGAGAAAGCGTTGGCAAGTGCACCGACGCCGATCGTCTCGCACCGTTTGTTCAGCGCGAGGATCGCGATCATCCACTGGGCCAGCAAGCCGGCGAGCGTGATGTTGGAGATGAACTTTTCAAGGCAGTAAAAACTTTTGACCACCTGCTGCCCCACGGCTTCATAGTAAAAGAGCGCATCTCTCGAGCCATTCGAGATAGCGACGGAACTGATGCGAGTCGTCCTGAAACCAGCCCTCAGTTGTGGCCCCCAGGAAAACGCCAACTCCCTCACTTCGCATGTCGCCGGTTCTTGTGCGCAGAGCTCCCCATCCAGCGAGTCAGTTTCCGAGTCGAGGTCAAAAGTCGTACCATGGCACGTCGTACTCTCTATCGAGCTATTCACTGATCACGTCGGAGTACCATCGTGAGTCGTCGCTCGGATCTTCGTACCAGCCATTGCGCCACACGCGATTGGGCTTCCCAAGCCACTGCGCTGTCTTCGCTTCTCGATTGCGGGGTGGCGTTGCACTCAGAACCTTTGCCATATCACGACCGGAGACCACTCCTTGGCCAAAGCCAAGCCGAAACATACACGCACTTCCGTCTCTGCTCGGCACTGCAACGCGGTAAGTAGCGGCGTAGTCCCAGTAAGGCAGCAGCACGAGCGGTAGCGTGTTCGGTACAGTCGCCGCTCGGTCTCAAGATCGCGTTATCGCTAGGGAGTACACTCAGTCTGTAGCCGTCGGCCATGAGCGAACAGCGAGCATGTCGACGCCGACTCGCGCCGCGCTTGCGCATGGCCTGGAACTGGTGCTCATGGCTTCTGTTGACACTCATGCTGTTCGTCCAATTGCTCGCTGTGATCTGGCCGACCGTGCAGACACAATTCCACATCAAGGTCGGACAAGAGCCGGCTCTTGGCAAGTACAGCATCCCAGGAACCAACGACGACCCGTACACTGACCGCTCCATCGTTTGCAGCCTCGATCAACTGCACTCGATCCCTGTCCAACTTTCCCGGGCGCTAGAGGACCAACGCACTCACCCGCGACCTCTCGGCAACTTGACCTCCAATGGCATTGACGGCTACCGAGTGGTTCCTAGACACAGTATCCAGTTTGACGCTGGGAAGATCGACTACTACGCGAGTTCCTGCGACTTCCTCGCGTCCAAAATCGACGGCGTTTTCGACATCTGCACTTCGCTCGGCTACACAAACCTCACGCGTGACGTGCTTCGCATCATCGACTGCGAAGAGGGGGATCGCGTGACGATACCGCGGCCTTATCCTGTGGCGTCTATTGTAAGCAACCAATGGACGTCACAACTCGCTGCTTTTTTGTCTGGACGGGTTGACTAGGATCCTACCAATATGGCTCATTTTAGACTCGTTCACTGTACAGGCCACGCGGAAATGGCTTTCAATCGAGAGTGGCTTCTATCACGAGCACTCGAGGTGTGAGAAACGAACTGGACACTCTCAACACAGGCGACGCCATGCAAAGCCAGAACCAGTCATCGATGACCACGATGCTCAGCTTCGAAGGTGGCTGCTGTTCGTCACGCAGTCGTGGAGTAGCGCGAAGAACAACAGCGTCGGTCCGAATAGCACATCGCTCACGCGTCTTCTCGTGAGCTTGGCGATAGTATTGAGAAGACTGAAGTAGACAATCACGAACTCGCCGATCGCCGGGTAGATGGTCGACCACGACTCGCTCAGCGCGAACTGGTCGCCTTCGAATCGACAGCCGACCGTCCAGAAGCCTTCCAATGTCGACTGAAGGCGTGGTAGTAGAATCACTGGCAAAAGCTTGAACGACAAAGCGTCGGCGAGTGCGCCAACTCCGATGGTCTCACTTCGTTGGTTGAGAGCAATCATGGCGACCATCCACTGGAAGAGGAGCCCAGCGAGTGTGATATTGGAGACGAGTTTGTTGAGGCTGTAGAAGCTTCGGACGGTCTGATATACGGTCGACTCCACGAGGAAGAGCACGTCGCAAGCCATTGGAGACAGTGATGCAGGTTGTACGACTCGTCGAGAGCGCAACCTGGAGCTGCGATCCCCACTGCGAGCGCATGACGCGAGGCTCACCACGAGATGGGTCTTGTGTGCAGAGCAAACCTGGGATCGGCGTCTCCTCCGAGTCGAGATCGAAGTCGAAGCGCGGCAGATCGTACGGCTTCCTAGGGTCGGCAGTAATCACCTCCGAGTACCAGCGTGAGTTATCGTCGGCGTCTTCGTACCAGCCATTCCGCCATTGGCCACGCTTGGAACCGAGCCACTCGACTACCTTGGCTTGTCGATTGCGACGGGGCGTGATGGTCATGATCGTCGACATATCTCGGCCAGTCGTCGACATGTGGCCAAAGTCCATGCGAAACACACACGCGCTACCGTGGGTGCTAGGAACAGCAAGTCGCATGGTCTGACCTAAGTCCCAGTACGGAAGCAGTAAGATAGGCAGCGTGTCGGGCAAAACCGTCACATTGTCACCCTCCATGCCGTCGATGACGCGAAGTGTATCCCGGGTTACGTTCGGGTACCCGAGACTGGTGCATATATCCATGATGCGGGACAACTTGATGGTCAGTAGATTGCACGCGTGGACGTAGTAGGCGAGTGCTTCAGCGTCAAAGTTGCGGCGCTGTCTGGGGATCACTCGGTACGCGTCGATGCTGTTGGTTGTCCAGTTGGCCGTGGATGACGCGGGCCGACTGCGTTGCGTCAGGAGCTCCTGGGATAGCTGCACGGGCACGTATCGCCGGCTCCTGCGCTTGCAGACGATCGATCGGTCGGTGAACGGGTCGTCGTTCGTCCCAGAGACAGTGTACGTCCCTAGTGATGGTTCGCGTCCCACTTGCATGCGGATTTGGGTCTCGACTGTCGGCCAGACCACAGCGAGAACTTGAACGAAAAGCATGAGCGTCAGCAGCAGCCACGCGCACCAGTTCCAGACAATGTGAAGGTGACCCCAGCGAAGGAACCGATGGCGATGAGTCGATACACATTGGAATTCACGCATGCTGATAGAAGTGTGTCGACGTGAGGGGCAGCACGACTCGGTGCCTTTCGACTAGGATCTCGGGAGATGTATTTTGGACACGAAGTTGTCAGCGCACTGAAGGCACAAGTGGCTGGATATAGCGACTGCATTCCGATCGTGAGCTCTGCGGGGACTTCATCAATCAGCGAGTCCAATTTCGGACGCCAATCTGTGCTGAGAGAGGGTACCAATCACAACGTATATTTGACCGACTGTGGTTCTACCTCGTACAGATTTTACAAGTAACATATCACCCGTGGCGAGCTTCCTTTTGCACGCTTCATTGTTTTCCCTGCCAAGTGGTGTCAGTGAGGCAGATCAGGATTCGATAGTTTGTGGGATCCGATACTGATCAGCGTGAGTGGTCAGATTTGACGCCAAGTTCGAGACAGAAACGTTTAGCCTAAGTTACTCGACGTGCCATGCAGAAATGGCTCTCACGTTAACGCTTTGGACCGACTGGTCATCCGTTCGGCACAAGCGAGGCGCCACTTCCAGCCGAAGGGCGTGTGATGCCGCGGGATTGGACGTCACAGTCCCAAATATTAGTACCCGGGAGGTGAAGAGTGAGGTGACGCGTCTCGGGATGTGGGCCATGACAAAAAACCAGGTCCAATCATTGACGGACATGACGACCTGCGTTGGAGGCGCTTCCAGGGCAATAGAGCTTCGGACTAAGACCGAATACGGTGCTGATGATGAGCCGACCACGACGAGCCCTCCACGGACTAACTCGTACGGTAGAACGATCGTCCTCGCGCAGGCACCAACACTCGGATGTGGCATGTAAACCGCCGAGAGGCTGAGTCCACCGTTCGAAGCAAACTCCATTGCGCGCGCGACTTCCACTCTGGTCTTTTCGCTTGCTTTGTTGGCCTCTCCGATCGGGGCTACACGCTTTGTTCTCTCGCGACTCGTTCCGACAACCAGTGGAATGAGATTTAACGCCAACACGGTGAGTTTAATCGCGAATAACCCCACAACTCGCCCATTTACGCGAAACGCCAAGTCGGTCGTGAGGTATGTCGCCAGTGATGCGGTCTCGACGTCCTCAGAAATGCGCCCGTCGACGCCAAATATCTTGGCTGTGGCGATCGCAAAACGGAAGTAGTGAAGCACTGCGAAGAAAAGCAGCGTCGGTCCAAACAGCGCGTCACTCATGCGTCGTCTTGTGAACTTAGCGATAGTATTGAGAAGACTGAAGTAGACAATCACGAACTCGCCAATCGCCGGGTAGATGGTCGACCACGACTCACTGAGCGCTGCTTGCGCACCCTCAAACTGGCAGCCAACCGTCCAGAAGCCTTCCAATGTCGAACGAAGGCGTGGTAGCAGAGTCAGTGGCAGCAGCTTGAACGAGAGCGCGTTGGCGAGTGCACCCACGCCGATGGTCTCATTGCGTTTGTTCAAAGCGAGCATTCCGGCCATCCACTGGAACAGGAGCCCCGCGAGCGTGGTATTGGAGATGAATTTTTCAAGGCTGTAGAAGCTCTGGACGAGTTGGATTCCACTTGTTTCGTAGAGGAAAAGCCCGCGCCGCGAACCATCGGAAATGATGAGACTAGTAGTGTCGTACACCGTGAATTTGACCTCGAGTTGAGACCCCCATAGTGATGGCGCGACTCGAGTCTCACACGGAGACGGGTCTTGTGTGCAGAGCAAACCTGGGATCGGAGTCTCCTCCGAGTCGAGATCGAAGTCGAACCACGGGAGATCGTACGACTTACCAGGGTCGGCAGTCAGCAAATCCGAGTACCAGCGTGAGCCGTCTGTAGCATCTTCGTACCAGCCATTCCGCCATTGGCCACGCGTTGACCCGAGCCACTCAATTGTCCTAGCTTCTCGATTCCGACGTGGCGTGATGGTCAGGATAGATGTCAGATCACGGCCAGCCATCGACACTTCACCTGAGCCGAGTCGAAATACACAAGCGCTTCCGTCGGTACTAGGAACTGCGAGGCGCGTAGTGCTGCCCAGGTCCCAATACGGAAGCAGCAAGACAGGAAGCGTCTCTGGCAGGATGACGACCTGGTCTCCGTCCGTGCCATCGACGACACGAAGAACATCGCGAGTCACGTTGCTGTAGCCGTGTCTCGTACAGGTATCCAATACCCTGTCCATCTTCAGAGCCAGGAAACTACATGAACGAACGTAGTGGTCCACCAGCCCAGCGTCGAAGCGGATGCTCTGTCTGGGGATCACTCGGTACGCGTCAATTCCGTTCGTCGTCAAGTTAGCTGCCAACACGGACTGGCTGCGTTGCGTTGCGTTAGCAATGCCTGCGAGAGCTGGACAGGCACGTACTGCCGGTCATCACGCTTGCAAACGATAGCGCGGTCCGTGAACGGGTCGTCGTTTTCACCGAGGATTGTGTTCTCGCCAAGCGATGGCTCTTGCCCGTATATCACGAGGAATTTCGCCTCGAAAATTGGATACACGATGACGATCACTTGGATGAACAGAAGCACCGATAGCAGCAGCCACGTAAACCAGTTCCACACGATGCACAACCGAGCCACGCGGCGCTGCCACCGGCGCGGCACCCTCACAGACGTCGCCTTGATCGTGGTGCCAGTGTGCGTGCTTCCAAGCAAGACGGCGTGGTGATCGCTGAGTGGTATTTCTGGCATTGATTCAAAACGCGACACTGAAGCTACTAGTTCACCTGCAAATAGTTGCGTGGATCCATCCCACAGAGAGGCTCCTCGTTTGAGTGTACTGCATCGATAGGACCTTGTCGACGATCCGACTCAATGTGTCGACCAAGCGGAGACTCTGGTGACTTGCAGCCGCTGAAAGTGTGAGTCTCCGAATCGACAAATCCGAGGCGCTGGGTCCACAACCATGACCAGCGAAGACGTCGGAGTGTCTGTTTTTGGGTCACATGCAGCGTCCACTGATACTCGGTACACGAGCACTCGTGGCATGAGCGACTGGTCGACGCACGAGGCGATTGGTGCCGCCACGAGCAGCCAGCACCAGTCATTGATGGAGACCATGACTATCGATGATGGCAGCTGTGGACTCTTGCAAGGCCCAACGTCCACAGACTCTGACGCCGAGCCGATGACGATGTACCCAGCGCGTATCAGTTCGTAGGGTACCACGACTGTCGTGGTCTCACTTGCGTGAGGATGCCGAGAGTAGATTTGTGACAGGCCGAGCCCACCGTTTGATCCGAACAGCATCGCCAGAGCCTTTTCTAGACTGTGTTCTCGTCGTTCATCAAACGCGTCGACAGGCGTGACGCCACTTGTGTGTCTTCCGAGCACTGAGTCTTCCACACGACGTGATCCAATTAGTAGCGGGAGCAGATTCACTGCCAGCACCGCGATCTTCATTCCGTACAGTATCACAACGTCGCCGTTGACTCGCAGAGCCAAGTTGGTCGTGAAGAAGTTCACCAACGATCCGTCGTCGACTTCCGTGGAACTTACGGCCGTCGTGACGCGACCGTCAAATCCAAACAGCTTGGAGTCGGCGATAGCATCGCGACAGTAGTGAAGCAGCGCAAAGAACAGCAGCGTCGGTCCAAACAACGCGTCGCTCACGCGTCTTCGCGTCAGCTTGGCAAGCGTGTTGAGCAGACTGAAGTACACGAGCACGAACTCGCCGATGGCCGGGTAGATCACGGACCACGACTCACTCAGCGCCATTTGGTCGCCTTCAAACCGACAGCCCGCCGTCCAGAAGCCCTCGAGAGTCGACTTGAGCCGTGGCAGAAGCAGTAGAGGAAGCATCTTGAACGATAGAGCGTTGGCCAGAGACCCGACGCCGATGGTTCCGTTGGTTTTGCGGAGAGCGATCATCGCGACGAGCCACTGGAAGCTCAGCCCCGCGAGTGTGACATTGGAGACGAACTTTTCGAGGCTGTAGACGCTCTTGATGAAGTGTGTTCCCCACCCCTCGAAGATGAACAAGCCAAAGCGAGAGCCGTTCGAGATCGCCACCGACGTCACGCGACTTGTCGTGACGCTGATCGTTATGGATGGTCCCCAGAACGATCTTCGCAGTCCATTTTCACACGTTACGTTTGCGGGCGTGCAGTCTTGCGGCTGCATCCAGTCGCTGTCCGAAGCCAGATCAAAATCGTACCACGGGGCTTTGTCCGATCTTCTCGGGTCGGTACTGATCACGTCCGAGTACCATCGCGAGCCGTCGCTTGGGACTTCGAACCATCCATTCCGCCACACGCCGCCACTTGGAACTCCGAGCCATTTTGCAGTGGTAGCCTCCTTGTAGCTGCGTGGCGTCACACTGAGTATCGTTGATTGATCTCGTCCTGAAGAGGTCACGGAGTTGAAGCCGAGACGAAACACACACGCGCTGCCGTCAGTACTGGGTATCACCAGCCGCATCACTGGCGAGTTGTCCCAGTACGGCAGCAGCAACACGGGCAGCGTGTCTGGTAAGATGGTTACCCGGTCTCCATCCGTGCCGTCGACCACACGTAACACGTCCTTCGTAAGGTTCGTGTACCCCATGATGATGCATACATCGATGATGCGGCTGAGCTTCTCAGTGACGACGCCACAGGCAGGCATGTAAGCTGCCAGTTTCACAGCGTCCAACGTCATACTTTGCCTGGGGATCACACGGTACGCGTCGATGCCGTTAGTCGTCAAGTTCCCGGTCGACGCAGGACGCGTCCGTTGCTTCACTAGCGCTTGCGACAGCTGGACGGGGACGTACTGACTGCTGTGGCGTTGACAGACAATCGATCTGTCGGTGAACGGGTCGTCGTTGGCGCCTGGGATCATGTACTTGCCAAGCGACGGGTCCTGTCCGAACACGACATGCACGTTCGTCACGATCGCCGGCCACATCACCGCGAGCACCTGCATGAAGAGCAGCAGCACGAGCAGCAGCCACGTGCACCAGTTCCACACCACGCGCACACGCTGCCATAGGTGTACGACCATACTCTTTTGCTTGATGTGGAGAGGAATCGGTCTGGCGAGAAATGTTTGTGTCCGTCGTGAGAACGAATGGAATGGCGGACTATTTTCAGGATGTATGAGGGCCCACCAATCGTTGTCGTTCCTATTCTTTTCTTAGCGTCGTTGAAGTGGATGGATACCAATGGTGAGAAAGGCGGCAGTCGTGTTATGTACTGATCTAAGATAGGTCTACCTTAGTGACCGCGCCGAGATCTCTAGAGCACCGACGCCTTCAAATCGTGGATCCGTCACGCGGTACATGTGCGGACGTTCGCTCACTTCCCACACGTCGCCGTCGCCGCCTGCGTCTGTGAGTGTGAACGTGACCATGCGCAGGTGGCGAGCAGGCAGTCCACACAGTCGCAGCGGAGCGGAGACCACGAACCAGAACCAGTCGTGGGTCGACACGAGCGCGTCGTGGCCCAGCACGACGAACCCAGCACGAGCGATCTCGTAGGCCACGATCGTGCCTCTGATGATACCAGGAGATCCAGAGAGCCGGCGATGCGACGACGGCCTGCGAAGCGGCTTGGTGATGGTCGCCGACGACGCGTCGACTGGCGAGATGGCGTCCAGCTTCTGGACATGCGTCACAGACTGAGGCGATGCCGGTGTTGTTGGCAGCACGTACACTGGCGAGCGGCCCAGTCCGCCGCTGTACGTGACGCGTAACGCTAGCGCCTTCTCTGCGGCACTCAGCGCGACGCCACGACGCGAGTGCGCATTGCGGTGGCCTGTGCGGTCGGAGAAAAATACCAGCGGCACGACAAACGACACGGCCAATAGCACGAGCTTGATCACGAACAACGACGTGATGTTGCCATTGAGGCGGAACGCCAGATCGCTTGTGAAGAAGTCGGCGACCGTGACGGCTTCGTACTCGGTGGACGTGACGATCGTCGCGACGCGACTCGTCATCTCGAAATACCCGGAGTCGGCGATCTCGTGACGCAGGCGATGCATCAGCACGAGCCCGAGCAGCACGGGGCCGAAGAAAGCGTCGCTGACGCGTCGCCTTAGCATCTTGGACACGAGATTCACGAGGCTGAACCAGAGCAGCGTGAACTCGACGATCGTCGGGTACATGACGAAACCTGCGTCGCTCAACGTCATCTGCTCGCCTTCAAATTTGCAACCGATCGTCGCAAACACTGCCAAGATGGACTTAAGCCGTGGCAGCAGCATGATCGGAAGCAAGTGGAAGGACCGCGCACACGCCAATGCACCAACGCCGATGGGCTGGCCGATCCGATTCATCGCGAGCAGCGCAGCGAGCCACCGAAACAACAGCAACGCCATGGACACGTTGGCGATGACCATCTCGAGTCTGTACACGCTGACGGATCGTCGTGTCCACCGACTCTCAAATAGAAAGAGACCATCGCGCTTGGCGTTTAGAACGGTCACGGACGTCGTCGCGAGGATTTGGTCCACAGAGTACAGGTCCTTGCTCCACTTCTGCGTGGCGGAGAAGGGAGGACACGCGTCGGCGTTCTTACAGTCCAACTCACCGGCTGCTAGAGTGTCGAACTCGCGTCGTAGGATCCCCAGTGGAGACTCGTCGTCGGTGCTGACCATGTCTGAGTAGAATCGATTCGTTGGATCTGTGGGGCCTTCGTACCAGCCGTGGTGCCACGAGCCGCCAGGCATGGCAAGCCACTCGACAGTCTTGGCCATGCGCACTGTCCGATCCACACTAAACAAGTGCATTTGCTCAATGGACGCGTCTTCGTACTTGCCAGAGAGTCGGAACATGCACGCGCTGCCGTCGGCACTCGGGATTGCGTAGCGACTGTTCATGGCGTTGTCCCAGTACGGAAGGATGAGCACAGGCAGCGTCGAGGTCAGCGGTACGAGCGTGTCGTTGTCGGTCACTATACGCAGGTACTCGGTCGCCGATACGTCGTAGCCAAGCGCCGTGCACGCCGCCAGTATTCCCTCCAGCGTCGTGGCGATCTGGTCGCAAGTGTTGGCGTAATGAGTCCGCACTTGAGGCTTCAACGTGAGACCTTCGCGTGGGATCACACGGTAGCCATCCACAGAGAGCGACGCGTTCATGTAGGAGGATTGAGGAGCCGCTGCGAGCACGGTGCTGAGCTGCGCTGGCTGGTACAATCGTCCTTTGAGGCTGCAGACAATCGCACGATCCGTCAACGGCTCGTCGTTCTTACCGCCGACCATCGTTTTGCCATGTACCGGAGACTGGCCGTAGATCGCAGATAGGCGGGCTCGGTGGCTCTGCATCAAGTGGCCGATGGGCTGAAGGATCAGTAGCACAACAACCAGCAGCCACAGCGACCAGTGGTACGCGAGCACTACGCGCGTGCGCCATATCCGCATGGCTTGGCTTTCACTAGTAGAACCACCAGCCTCCGTCGAGAGTAGCGACGCCATGCCGAGGATCTGGTGGCGTTCGTTGTGTCGTTGATACTTGTTCCTCTGGTCGGTCCTTTGCACTCTGAATATGCCTGTTCACTTTGCCTTCACGTCGTTTCGGTTTCACGAAACGGCAATAGCTGAGACCCGCCACGGTCTCACGTTCTGGAACCGCGCCTCTCCAACCCGACACGGCAGTGGGTGGAGATCCTTCATACTCAGTGCTTGTGGGCAGTCGCTGAGCGGTGAAGTTGGTACCCACGCTTCGAAAACGACGACGCGGAAGACGAGAAGCGACCGCCACCAGGCCCCCAAGTGATGCGGCGTGAGGAACACGAACCAGAGCCAGTGGTCGATCGTCATGACCAGAAACTCAGACGTGAGTTCCGGTTCGCTGTGCTGGTGCCGTGCCAGTGATGATGAGGAAGTCTCGTAGTCCACAACGACGTAGCCGCCGCGGACGAGCTCGTACGGAACCACGGCCGTGAGCTTGGCTGTCGTACCAGCCTCGTAAATGGGCGACAAGCCCAGTCCGCCGTTCCACCCGAAGCGCATCGCCAGCGCCACTTCCACGTCCCGCATCAGCGTCTCACTCGGCTTCCGCTTGGCGATGTCCCGTGAGCCCACGATGAGTGGCACGACGTTCAGCAAGAGCACCACAACCTTGGCGACAAACAGCGAAGTAACTTGTCCGTTCACGCGCCATGCAAAGTCACTGACAATAAACGAGAAGGCGGTCGCAGAGTCCACTTCTGTGGGCGTCACGATCGTCGTGATACGACCATCGTAGTCTAGCCACTTGGAATTGGCGAGTTCAAAGCGGCAGTAGTGCAGCAGTCCGAAGAACAGCAGCGTCGGCCCAAACAACGCGTCGGTCATGCGGCGGCGCAGTAGCTTCGCGAGAGTATTCAGCAGACTGAAGTAGATCAGCACGACCTCGCCGATGGCCGGATACATGATGAACCAGGCCTCGCTTAGTGCCTTTTGATCGCCTTCAAACTGGCAGCCGGCCGTCCAAAAGCCCTCGAGCGACGTCTTGAGTCTGGGCAGAAGCAGCAACGGCAGCAGACAGAACGACCGCGAGTTGGCTAGTGCACCGACGCCGATGGTCTCGTGGGTCTTGGAAAGCGCGAGCATCGCGACGAGCCACCGCACGAGCAGCGTCGCGAGCGTCACGTTCGAGATGAGCTGGTTGAGGTGGTAGCTGGCCGTGACAGTGAGCACGTCCACGGCTTCTTGGAAGAAGAGACCAAACCGCAAGCCGTTCGATACAAACACCGTACGGAACCAGTCCGCGCTGATGCGGAACTGGAGCTGGTCGCCCCACGCGACGGCCGAGGTCTCCGATGTACAGGGCTCCAGCGAGCAGTCGATGTGGCGCGGGGTACCGGCACTAACATTCAGCAGGTCAAACCGCTCAAACGGCAGCTCGGCCTGGTCGCTGGCGACTGTGCTGGTCGCGTGGACGAACCACGACGTGCCTGACGCGTCGACGTGCCAGCCATTTTGCCACTGGCCACTAGGCAGCCATTGCTGGGTCTTGGCGTCTCGAACGGCGCGTGGTGTGGCGGCAAAGTGCGCGTACGTTGCCAGTGAGTTCTCCAGCAAGCCGAATGATCTGAAGACACACGCACACCCGTCTCGCCCTGGTACCACGTAGCGACCGGCCGAGGCGCGATCCCAGAACGGCACAAACACGACAGGCAGCGCCTGGTTCAGCGTCGTCTGTGCGTCTGCGTCCAGCCCAGGAACGACCTTCAACGCGTCCCGCGTGACGTTGTAACCCAGCGCGTCACAGACGTCGAAGATCGCGTCCAGCGTCATCGCCAGTGCCTCGCACTTGTGCTCGTAGTCCGTCAGCGTCGCGGTTTCTGCCTTTGCGAGACTGTCGACGTCTCTCATCACCACGCGGATACCGTCGATCCCCTTGGTGGATGGCGTCGACGCCGCTAGTGTCGACTGGCGAAGCGCCTCAGCGATTGACACCGGACGCAGCGCGTGGCCGTCAAGCACGCAGACGATGGCGCGGTCGGCGTACAGCTCATCGTTGGAGCCAGCGATCGAGCCCATGCCGTTGCTCGTGTCGTGACCGAAGAACACGAGCTGCTTGTAGGTCACAGTGTTGAACACGATGGCCAGCACTTGCGCGAACAGCAGCAGCGTCAGCAAGCCCCAGACGCTGCCATTGTACGCACAGAGAATGTAGAACCGCCAACGAGACCGTCGCTTCGTGGGTCGAACACTCGTGCTCACAGCAGCAGTACCTGTAGCAGGTTGCGGCACGACGGCCACGGACTTGCCGTACATCGTGCTGCGAGCGTTGGAGTTTTGATGAGGATTGATGAATGCTTCACAGTAGCAAGGCCTTTTTCTCGGGTCAAACTTGATACTATTTTTATTGACGCAGTCAAAGCCAACGCCTCTACTTTTAGAAGTGATCGTGATCGTGATCGTCGTCTTATCGAAGTCCACATGACTGGATATCCCACCCGCGGATGCCCGCAAACCGATCGTCTGTGACGCGGTGCATCAACGGCCGATCGCCCTTGAGTTTGCAGCTCTTCTGGTCTCCAATATCCTCACGACCAAGCGTCCAAACCATCACGAGCATGTGATCCATGGGCACTCCACACAGGCGAAACGGAGCCGAGAACACGAACCAGCACCAGTCGTGGATGGAGAGCAGCACGTCGTCGCCCAGCACGAGGAAGCCCGCACGCACGACTTCGTAGGGGACGACTGTGAGCTGCGCTGGCCTGGGCTTCGTGGATCGTGGCTTGGGCTTCAGGCGTTGTGCTTGCTCCACTATCTGGGCCTGTGTGACTTGGGCATTGACTGCTGCAGTCGTGTGATCCGTCGACTGAGGAGACAAGTAGATCGGAGACCGTCCGACACCGCCATTCAACGCGACTCGCAGAGCCATAGCCCTTTCGATTGCAGCGATACGATGGCTCTGCGTTCGTATACTCGTGCTAGTATACCCGACAGCCAACGGCACGAGCTGCACTGCCAGTAGAACCATCTTGAACACGAACAGAGACGTCACTCCGCCGTTGATTCGATACGCCAAGTCGGTCGTGAAGAACGCACTGAGAGGCGCGGCTTCGATGGCGGCCGTCGAGACCAACGTGGTGACTCTACCAGGGATTCCGAATAACTCGGCCTGTGCGATTTCAAACCGCATATAGTAGATAAACCACAGTAGCAGCAGCGTCGGCCCAAACAACACATCACTCACTCGGCGTCGCAGGATCTTCGCCAGCAGACTCAGCAGACTGAACAGCAGCATCACGAACTCGGAAATGGACGGGTACACCACGAAGAAGGCCTCACTCAGGGTCTTCTGATCGCCTTCGAAGAAGCAACCGGCCATGAACACCGCCGACAGAATCGTCTTGAGCCGTGGCAGCAGAAAGAGAGGCATCAACTGGAACGACCGCGCACACGCCAAGACACCGACGCCCACGGTCTCACCAGTTCCATTCAACGCGATCAACGCCACGAGCCAGCGGAAGAGCAAGTAGGCCATGGAGATGTTGGAGATCAAGGTCTCAAGCCGGTAGATGCTGATCACGATGCGTACAGAGCAGTTGGCGAAGGTGAAAAGCCCCAGTCTTCTGCCGTTGCTGACCGTGATGGAGTGGTACCAACGCGACTGCTCCACCACGTACAGGTCGGAGCCCCAGAACTCCTTCCTCGATACTTCGGTACAGGCGTTGGCGACCGAGCAGTCGGTCTCACTTCCGCTATCGGTGTTGAAATGGCGATTGAAAATGCCCAACGCGTTGTCGCCACCAGTAGAGATCACGTCCGAGTACCAGCGCGAAGGCTCAGGCGATTGGAGTTCGTACCATCCGTGGCGCCAGGTCCCACCAGGCAGATTCGGCCATTTAGCAGTCACGGTCTCACGTACGGAACGATTCACGGCACGCAACGTGGTCACAGTTGACGCTGGGTTGTCGTACTTGCCTTCCATCCGAAACACACACGCACTGCCGTCTTCACCGGGGACGACGTACCGAGCAAACACGGCGTCGTCCCAGTACGGGAGGATGAGCACGGGCAGCGCAAAGGGCAGCGAGACGAGCTTGGCGTCGTCGTCTTGGCCGTGCTTCTGGTCCACGACGACGCGCAAGTGCTTCGCAGAGATGTTGTACCCGAGTGTGCGGCAGATCTTGTGGATGGTATCCAGTGTCACGGCGATCTGGTTACAGGTATTCACATAGTGAGCGTAGACATGAGGTGCCAGGACCAGCCCCTCGCGATCGAGGACACGGTACCCGTTAACGGACAAAGCCGACGGCGTCACCAACGCGCTGTTCGCTTTGGCGATGGCCATGGCGATCGCAGTGCTGAGCTGCTGGGGCTTGTACAGTCGCCCCTTCTGGCTGCAGACGATGGAGCGGTCGGTGAACGGGTCGTCGTTTGAGCCTGGGATCTCGTACAGCCCCGCAAGTGGCGTCTGTCCGTATGTAGCGTATTGATTGTTGGAGCTTTGAATCGACGGGACGCCACCGAGCACTTGCGTCAGCTGCAGCACGACCACGAACCCCCACAGCGACCAGTTGTACACGCGCTTGGCGATCCGCAGCCAGCGTCGACGCTTCTCCAGCTTCTCATTAACGGCCATGGTCTCCGTTATCCAAGTTTCCTCTATGAAAGTGATCGGAAAGGACCCAATATGATACCTGAAACCGCTTCATTCATCTGCTGGGTGGTTCGGATTCTAAGTTGGTCTCAGTCACTTCTTCAGATCACAACCAAAGCCAAAGGACAGCAAATCGTTCATTTACGAGGCTCTTTTCCATGACGCTACTCTATTATCCCATCACAGGCTCCGCCCAGCATGCAGCAAGCCCTGAAGACTGGAACACTCAGCCTCATTACCGCTTCGAGTACCAAAGCGACGGTTAAAGATGGAATATGCGTTGTTGTGTGATACTATTTTGTTTGCATTCTTTTAGGAGCATTGCATTTGTTAGGACAGTGGCATGGATGAGACGTCCCAGATACTGCACTCCAGTAGCAGTGGGTCGTTGTGCTGGTACATCGTAGGCATCACAGTCTCCAGTTCGAGCCTCCACGCGTCCGCGTCCTTATCGGAGACCTCGATCTTG
>JAADXE010000789.1:0-15790 GCA_023337545.1 Pythium coloratum | reverse complement strand
GCCGCTGTTCCTGCGTCAGCTGGGCGAGATGTCGGTGACGGGCACGATGAAGTACGAGAAGGCTAAGCTGCGTAAGCAGGGCATGGACCCGTCGCAGGTCAGCGACAAGCTGTGGTTCTATGTCAAGGACAGGAACACGTACGAGCGTCTCACGGCCGACAACTTCCACACCTTCCTCACGGGCTCGCGACTGTAATCGAGCCTGGCTTCACCTCCTCGAATCAGGATGAATGGAAGACCCTCATGGGCGCCTGTGATGGAAGGAAATCGAGGAGGTCTGAAGATTGTGTGTAGCCATTTGGCGTTGTCCTCAGAGCGTCTCAGGAAACGAGTATCAACCAATCAAATCATTTGTCTTGTGTTTCACCGAATCAAGGTTCACTGCGACACTCTCGATGACGTAGTCGTCTTCGTCACCCAGGCGTCGGACTTGGTCGCCAAGATCGGATAGAATCATCCGCCTCAGCATATATTAGCCAATCAACAACAAAAAAATGTGCCTACGTCCAATCAGCAATCGAGAAACTACCAACACTTCCAACGCGATCCAAACCCATCCAGCATTCCAAGCTGGATTCCACCACAGGATTCTTAGTGTGAAACCATCGTTTTTTCGCCAACAAAACCAACAATCCGAGCTCTGCGTTCGTTGGAGAATCACCGCACCATTCGCCAACTTTCCAACAAGTCGACGCATTTTACCAACAAATTCATCCAACAAATATGAGCACAGACACTGTCTACGACTATATCGTGATCGGCGGCGGCTCGGGCGGCATGGCGTCTGCGCGTCGCGCCGCCACGTACGGCGCCAAGGTCCTCCTCGTGGAGCGCGGGCGCAAGTACGAAGGCATGGGCCTCGGCGGCACGTGCGTCAACTACGGCTGCGTACCGAAGAAGGTCATGTTCAACGCCGCTGCCCACGTCGAGCACCTCAACCGCAACGCCGACTACTCGATCCACACGGCGCCGCGTAAGTACGAGTTCGGCGACTTTGACTGGGCCAACATGAAGGCCAAGCGCGACGCGTACATTTTGCGTCTCAACGGCATCTACGAGCGCAACGTGGGCAACGCCAAGATCGATCTGATCGAAGGCATCGCCAAGGTCGCCAGCAAGACCAGCGTCACTGTGGACGGCAAGGAGTTCCAGGGCAAGCACATCCTCGTGGCCGTGGGCGGCGTGCCGGCCATGCCGGAGATCCCGGGCATTGAGCACGCCATCGACAGCGACGGCTTCTTCAAGCTCGAGACGCAGCCGAAGAAGGTCGCCGTTGTTGGCGCTGGCTACATCGCCGTGGAAATCGCCGGTGTGTTCAACACGTTCAAGAGCGAGACGTTCCTGTTCTGCCGCTTCGACCAGGTGCTGCGTGCGTTTGACCCGTACGTGCGTGACCTCGTGAACGAAGAGATGGAGAAGAGCGGCGTGAACTTTGTGCGTCGTAGCCGCATTGAGAAGATCGTCAAGCAGGCCGACGGCAAGCTCACGATCCACGCCAAGGTGGACGGCGAGGACAAGGTCATCGCTGATTTCGACCAGGTTCTCATCGCCATTGGCCGCAAGCCTCGCACCGAGAACCTCGGTCTGGAGCTGGCCGGTGTCAAGCTCTCGGACGCCGGCTTCATTGAGGTCGACGCCCAGGAAAACACCAACGTGCCAGGCGTGTACGCGATCGGCGACGTGACCACCACGGGCTGGGAGCTCACGCCTGTGGCCATCGCCGCCGGCCGTCGTCTCGCTGACCGTTTGTTCGGCAACGAGCCAGGAGCGTGCCTCCACTACCACCAGATCCCGACGGTCGTGTTCAGCCACCCGCCGATTGGTACCATCGGCTACACGGAGCCAGAGGCCGTTGCCAAGTACGGCGCTGACAAGATCAAGGTGTACACGAGCAAGTTCGTGAACCTGCTCTACGCGATGGCCGACCCAGACAACAAGGGCAAGACCGCCATGAAGCTGGTATGTGTGGGCGAGGACGAGGTCGTCGTGGGTCTCCACGTGGCCGGCGAAGGTGCCGACGAGATGGTCCAGGGCTTCGGCGTGGCCATGAAGATGAACGCCACCAAGGCCGACTTCGACAACATCGTGGCCATCCACCCGACGGCCGCTGAGGAGTTCGTGACCATGGCGCCGTGGGGCTACATCCAGGACAAGATCAAGCTGCCAACGCCGCCAACGGACCTGTAGATAGCTTCTTACATCCTCCTTACATCTACCAGAGCCTCCGCTATTGACGGAGTCCTTGATACTAAAACGAAAATGAACACACACGTCACATGGATGGATGCACTCCACTTCAACTTGAAATGCTCGGAGCTGAAGACGCTGGAGAGGGAATCGGACTGATCGGGTTCACTGATCCCCAGCCAGTCGTCAACGCTTTTGATGTGAGTCAAAAGTACAGTCCGTCTTCAGCCCTTGCTCAAGATTCTTGAGCCAAGAGTCTCGATTCACAGGCCAGTTCACTCACTCAGGATCCAGAGTCTGGATTCCAGACGCGGCAATCCAAAGCTGACGCATGCGAAAGCAAATATGCAACGCTAACGACGTGGCGATGGCGAGGAGTCACGACAGATAGACACCCATCGAGAGAGGCGAGAGGAGAATGAGTGGGCCTCGCACGCGGGAAACGGGACCGCCGTAGACATGAGTGGTGGATTTGACTGTGGCACCATGGAGAGTGAGACGTTGGAACTTTCCCAACCAACTTGGAAGGGGGTGGTCCGAAGGATCCAAGTGGTGGGATCGCACGGCAGATTTCTCGTGGGCGACTGACCGTCTCCCCCACCGAAGAGGTCCAAAGGGCACCAAATTCGACGATCCAAAACCTCTATGGATCGATAAAAGGACACTTCAAATACATCAATAATGCAATAAGAAATTGCAATACATGGACGAGTGACTGTATCAATTGATATTTGGGATTCGGAGCTCTTGGAGCGACCGAATCACTTCCTCTAAAGCATCTGACAGGCTCACACTGAAGATTTCACCTGCAAGACATCTCTGCTGCAACTCCATACTGTTGTACCAGCATAGCAAAATCCTGTAGGAATCACCAAGAATCTCCACTCCTCAACATCTCTCTGCCCCCCCCTGGGCGTTTCCGACATGTTGACGCAGCGTCTGGCTTTCATGTCAACAGCAGCAGCGAAGATCCCCTTCCGTCTGCTGGGCGTCTGCTGTCTGGTGCTTCCTTGATCACTGCGTTTGGTTTGGTCCAAAGTCTCACCTTCCTGTGGATTGCTTGACGTTTTGCTGCTGGCCGAAGTGAGACCTTCCCGTTCGCGACAACTGACTCGCGCTCTCTGCCGATCGTCGGATCCTCCTGGTGGATTACTGTTCGGTGACCGCACACACGCTGGACACAAAGGCCGCGACTGTGACTCCAGTCAGACCAGCAGCCACTTGTTGCACACGCCTGTCTTCTGCCCGCCAAGCCCATCCACGGACAAGGCGGACCGACGCCGTTGGAAAATCCCCACTGCAACAGCACCAGGCCATCACAGGCATCACCAGTCTGCGGCTCACTGGAACTCCAAGGGATAAGTGAGACCGTGTCCATGAGCTTCTCATTCTCCAATCCTCCACCGGTCCTTCACTTACCATGAAGCTCCAGTACGCAGCCCCAGCTTCCACCAAGAAGACGCTGCTCAAGCGCAGCGTCGCTGCCGGTCTCGCGGTCGCCGGCACGGCCGCTGTCGCCCTTGGCATGTACGGCTACCACGCCGAGACGTTCCACCACGACGCCGGTCGTCTGCTGGCCGAGATCGCCAGCGCCAAGAGCATCCAGGTGACCTTCCGCCCAAGCGCGGACTCGACCTCGGCACCTAGCGGCGGTGTGATCGAGGGCTTCCTCTTCCCAAAGACCAACGCGGACGGCTCGCTCGGTTTCGACGGTCGTATCTCGTATGAGCACGTCGGTTCGCAGTACAACTTCACGCTGCTCAACGACAAGGGCTTTGTCACGGTTGAGGACTCGACCACCGGCAAGCTCACGCGTGCTGAGTGTCTCTCCAAGGACTCGACGCCGCCTTTCTCGCTGCTCACGGACGGTCTCAAGAACGCGCGTGTGATCGACGCCGTGGCCAACCCACAGTTCAACGTCTCGTGTGCTACGGGCAAGCTCGTCGAGTTCTTCTTCGCCGATGAGCCATACGTGTTCTGCTCGTCGTCGGCCAGCAGCGCAGACGTCACGGTCACTGGTGAGGACATCAGCGCGTCGGTCAAGCTCCTCCAGGAGAACACCGAGGGCGCCCCTACGCTCGCCTCGCTCACCGTGCCATCGACCGTTGACCTGACCAAGTGTGAGTCCCTCGTGGACGCTACTGCCACCGCTGGTAACGCTGCCCTGCCGACCTCGCGTCAGCTCAAGCAGCGTGCCATGGACGCTCTCCAGGTCGCCACTGGCGGCCGTCGTCTCAGTGCCATGGGCTCGAGCGACTGCAGCTGCAAGGACGGCCTCAAGAAGTGTCTGTTCGTCCACGGCCTCGGCTACAACGACACCGCTAGCACGACGTCGTTCAAGGAGTACTTCGGCACGATCGAGCAGCAGGCCAAGTGCTGCTCGTCGGTCGAGTTCCTCCACATTGACACGCTCAACTCACCATGGTACGACGAGGTCTCCAACGCCAAGGTCTGTGACCACGCTGCTGCGCTCAGCACGGGCAAGGACAAGATGGCCATCGAGAACGTCGCTATTGTTGCCCACTCCATGGGTAACCTCGTGACCACGTCGGCGTTGATGAAGGGCAAGTGCGGTCTCGCTAAGAGTTCAAAGTACATCGCGCTCAATGGCCCAATGTACGGCACCATGGCCTCCACCACGGCCATCAACACGTTCGCCAAGCTGCCAAGCGCGCTCGTTGAGCGTCTGTGCACCAACGACCCAAACACGAAGCTCGACGACCCGATCGTGAACGTGCTGCTGTTCTTCGGCCTGTGCCCAACGCGCATTGCGCTCAAGTCGCTGGTGTTCAAGGGCTCGGACGCCTCGAACCCAGAGCTCGACGCGCTGTTCACGTCGGTCGGTGTCCAGTTCCAGAAGTCGGTGACCTCGTCGCTGTGTGGTGTGAACCCAGTTGGCCTGCTCACGACGGACTCGATCCAGTTGTCGCTCCTGGGTGTCGCCTCGGGCCACGCCTCGCTCGAGAATGACGGCCAGGTTCACTACGACTCGTGCCGCGCCACGCTCGACAAGGCGCTGTACACGACGTCGTGGGACGGCGGCAACTACTACAAGGCCAACATCAACCACCTCGACGGCACGTTCCGCAACGGCGATGGCTGGTGGGGTAACGACCGCAAGCCGATCAAGTGGTTCAACTGCCAGTTCTAAGCGTCGCGTAGGGCTACCGTAGTGTAGTATAGCAGTGTAGATAGATGGCCAAGGAAAGCCACCACCACGCTCCCCATCATGAATCCAAATCCACAAGTCATCCCAATTATCGGTTGCCTTTCTCATTTTGTCATCAGTGACATTTTGAGTCCCTCTTTATAATGACACCGGTTTGATACCAGTTTCGAAGGAGGACAGTTCTCTA
The DNA here is from genome assembly GCA_023337545.1 of Pythium coloratum. Taxonomy (NCBI): domain Eukaryota; phylum Oomycota; class Peronosporomycetes; order Pythiales; family Pythiaceae; genus Pythium; species Pythium coloratum. The sequence continues at coordinate 10,247 of JAADXE010000789.1, read as the reverse complement.
TTGAGAGCAGATCTTGTAGCGTGGCTCTTGCGAATCACAGCTCTCTCTCTTCCTCGCGAGAGTCAGGTGGCCATCACCATCGCGTGAATATTGAACGCCTTTCGCACTCGGATCTCCACGTCTACAGCGCCTCTACGACACCATGGACGACGTCACCGTGTTCAAGATCGTCTCGCTCATCTCTATCTGGCTCGTGGGTCTCGGCGGCGGTCTGCTGCCGTCACTACTCGCCACCAAGAAGCAGCATTCCCCCAGCGTCCAGCACCTTCTCAGCGTACTCAACGCGTTCTCAGGCGGCGTGTTCCTGGCCGGCGGCTTCTTCCACTTGCTGCACTCGGCCATTGAGAACCCTGCGCTTCAGAAATGGTCCACAATGGACGACGGCCGCTACGAGTTTCCCTACGCCGAGATGTTCTGTACATTGGGCTTCCTGGGTCTGTTGTTATTGGAGCAGGCAGCTCACAGTCGTCTCGTACACAACGACGACAAGGACTTGGAGTTAGACGACGACTTCATGCGTGACAGCGATACTACGGCCACGCACGACGACGACTATCTGGAGGACAACGACGACGCCGCCCACGAGGTCAAGGCGTTCGTGGGCGGCCAGACGCCGTCCAAGCACCGCACCAAGAAGGCGCAGGCCCACGGCCACTCGCACATGGTGCCCACAGGCGGCAACAACTCACCCGCCGTCGCGCTCGTGCTGTTCCTGGCGCTGTCGTTCCACTCGGTTCTCGAAGGTCTTGGAATCGGTGCTCAATCGACGTCGGCGTGGGGTGTTTTCATGGCGATCGTGCTTCACAAGGGACTCGCGGCCTTCGCTCTGGGCTCGGGTATGGTACAGAGCGCACTGCCGAGTACCCACGTGGTCGCGTACATGGTGCTGTTCTCGTTCATGAGCATCATCGGCATCTTCGTAGGCTGGGCCATCGCCGCGGACTCGTCGGAGGACTCGGCGGCCGCTGGCATTTGTGTGGCGCTGGCCAGTGGCACGTTCATCTACGTCGCCGTGATGGAAGTGATCCCGCAGGAGTTCCCACGCCACGCCAAGCCCACGCAGAGTGCAGCATCCCACAAGCGTAACCAGAGTCACAAGACGCTGGCGCTGTGCCTGGGTTACGCTGTCTTCGGTCTGCTGGCCAAGTGGTCGTAGACAATGAGTCTACCACATCAGTCAGTGCAGATACCCGAGTGGAAATGGATGAATAACTTGTTGTCTTTCGGTTTCTTCTGCGCAAATACGAACACGCCTCATACACAACGTCGTCCCTACTACTACTACTACCTCCTACTACCTCCTAACACGACTGGCCAGTCCGCAGTACTGTATACTTCTATCCTTGTATCTGTCTGCTTGCCCGGCCAGCGCAATGGGTTCTTTTCGATTGTTTCTTCTTGCTTTTCTCGCCTTTTCTCCTTCTTCTTCATCAGCTTCTTCTTCTTGATCTTTCGGCTTGCTTCTTCCTTTGCTTTCTTCGTGGGGGGCCGTGCTACTACACCAGACAAACTCTTCTCTCGTGACGATGATGACGCTTCTTGATCGGACGACACGGTTACCGCTCGACTCCCACAACGCACTTTGCTGGTCGCTTGCTTACACATCAATGCGCAACTGCTGCACGGCCGCTTCCAGCGCGTCCGTGCCGTTGCTGGCGCTATTGGCACTGCCGTCCGAGCCGTCAGCACCACCCATGGCCGCCATACGAGCGTACTCCATGCTCGCGGCGTGGGCGAGGTCGTCATGGCTCGTGGCGTAGTCACCACGGTGGTGGACGCGCTTGTGCTGCACCTTGAGACGCTTGGAGCCGATCTGGAAGCCGTTCATGCTGGCGATCGCGGCGTCCGCGGCCTCTGGCGCGTCGTAGCTCACGAAGCCGAAGCCCTTGCTCTCACCCGTGATCTTGTCCATGTACACCTTGGCGCTGATGACCGTTCCGAACGGCGCGAACGCCGTCGCCAAGTCGGCGTCCGTGAGATCGTGCGGCAAGTGGTAGATAAACAGGTTGGCACCCGTCGGGCCCTCGAGCTGGCTGGTCGTACGAGACGCCTTAGCGGCGGCCTCCACGCCACTGAGCACAGCGGCAGCAGCGACAGCAGCAGAGCTAGGCGAGCCGATGGCACCCGACGGCGGCGCTGGGATGCCCGCAGGCAGGCCGACGTTTGGTGCGTCGAAGCCCATCGTTGGGAGGCTGTTGAGACCGTAGCCGTTGCCGGCGAACGCGTACGGGTTGTAGTACATGAACGAGTTCGACGGGCTTCCTGGGGTCGCACCGGCGGCCGCAGCAGCAGCAGCAGCAGCGGCAGCCGCCGCCGCGGCGTTCAGCGAGGTCTGCGCACCGAACGCCTGCATCTGCTGCATGTACTGCTGCTGGAGCTGCTGAAGCTGAGGGAACGGGAGACCGGCAGCAGCCGCAGCCTGCGGAGGCAACGGCCAGTACGCAGCGGCAGCGGCAGCCAGGTTACGCGCACGCTGAAGACGCTGACGACGGCTGTCAGCGAACTTGACGACGAGTGCCGACGTGCCACGCTCCATGGTCACGAGGCCGTTGACCTGCTGGATGGCGTCCAGCGCCGAATGGCGGTCCTTGTACTTGAGGAACGCGCAGCCCTTGCTGATGCCCGTGGTCGGGTGGCGCAGGATGTAGACCTCTTCAATCGCACCGAACGGCGCGAACACGTCGCGGATCGCCGTCTCGTCGGCCGTCTTTGGGATCATGCCGATAAACAGCTTGTGCTCCTGCGAGGCGCCCGCCTGGCCCTCCGCCGGACGCACCTGCAGCGGGTTAATCGACTACAAAACACAACAATTCCATCGTGTCAGTATCCAGTGTTCAGGCATCCATAACTCGTGAAGCAGCCCACTTACGTTAGGCAGAGTGACCTTGTTGTGGAGCTCATCAATAGCCTTCTCAGCCGCCTCGCGCGCGAAGAACGACGCGAACGCACAGCCGCGGTGCGCGCCCGTGAGCTTGTCGCGGATGATCACGAGGTCCTCAAGAGGACCGAAGACCTCGAGCACAGGACGCAGGTCTTCTTCTTCCATGGTGCGCGGCACCTGGCCGACGAAGAGCTTCACGGGCCCGACGGATTCGTCCTCGTACACGCCCTCAGGCGCCGCGTGCATGGCGTGGTGGTAGTGGTGGTGCGCGTGGTGGCCCATGAGCTCGGGGTTGTGCATGTTGTCCATGGTTGGTGTCTAGTCACGCGTAGCCGTTGGTTTCCTGAGATCTGAGTTCCAACGAATCGAGGAGATTGTTGGAGGAATCGCCAACAACACTGCAAGTGTTGGTTTTGTTGGTAGTGTTGGTGTTGGAGGGGAGAAGGTTTTAGTCCGCTTCGCTGGAGGCTTTGCTTCTTCTTCGGCTTTGTGGTACGGTACGTTGCTACGTCACGTCAACAGGACGCCAACACAACACACGACGAGGGGGAAAGAGAAGGACGCACGGACGCACGGACTGACGAAGGAGACACTACACACACGGCTCGCGGCGCTGGGCTTCAGGCGCGGACGTGGGGAATTGCGGGGGTGTTTCGGCTAATGCGGGCTCACGAGGCTTCCTAGGCCGATCGACTGCGTTGGTGTTGCTGGGCGGAACAGCCCACGCACAAAAGGGTTTTAACCGCTGCTCCCTTCAAGTTTCGTCACCCACTGTGCCAACTCAGTCGCTCGAGTGCCACATGGCCCTCAACGCCAACAACCAACTAGTCCCAAATCCACACACAACGAAAAACGCCAACAAAACGAAACCGACACGGTACCGGTCATTTTAGCACCCTTGTTTCGCTCTGTTCCAGTGATTTTTGGTGGCCAAAATGAGGGTCTTCTATTCCAACGTGTACAGTACACTTCAAAGCGGTTGGGGTTACAAAGACGTTCACCTACTGATTTTATTTTGAGATCATTTTCTTGTGGGGAGCTCTTGGTCGAAACGGCACCGCCATCACCATCGCATGAACATAAGCAGCTCGCTCATGCGATGTTGCTGCTGCTCTTCACACGCTTCCTGCAACGGCCAGGCTCGTGGCTTGCACTGATGGACTAAAACACCGTACCGTCGCTCTGGATCTTGACGGGCGGGCTACCGTCCGCACGCTTTTCTTTCGCGATGACGCGGCCGGCCTTCCAACTGCCGCCTTCCAGCATCTATTTTGATACGAAAGCAAGAGTGCAACATGAGACTGTGGCTGCAAGATCCGTTGCAGGATTTGTGGGAGTTGGCACATACCTTGACGAGGGGGAACACGTCGGCCGTGAGGTTGAGCTGCGTGAGGATTACCTTGTGGATCTCGTCCAGAAGCGCCACGGTGAGCGCACGCCATTCGACGATGACTTCCGAGCTCGGATCGAACGACTCGGTGAGGATGGTCGGCTTCTTGGGCACGAGCACCCCGTAGTCGACCAGCAAACCGCCGTTACGGTACTCTGGCAGGCCTGTAGCAAGACATAACAGTCGATGAGGCTCATGATCCTATGATCTGAGAAGTCAAATCGCAGATTTTCGTACCAGTCATGTACTTGAGGTCAGTGATCTTGAGGCCGGCTTCCTGCTCAAACGAAAATCGTCAGACAAGGTGCCATTTTGTGGACCGATTCGAATGTGAGCATACCTGAAGTGGCTCCATGAGCGAGTACGTGAGCCACTGCGAGAGCTTGTGGAAGCTCACGTGCTTGCCCGCCTTTGGATCGTCGGGCAAGTAGCTACAAACCAAACGATTTGATCAATACATGACATCTTTTTCGAATCGAGGACGCAATCGTTGCGTACGTCAGGTCCCAGACATCGCCCATGTTCTTGCCGCCGATACGCGTGCGGCTCTCGGGCCAAATGTCCTGGAGACCATCAATGATTGCGGTCCACAGCACAGTGATCGAGATCTCGTCCTTGTCGTTCTTGTGCTTGAACAAGTAGTCCACGAGGTTGCCTACGCCATAACCATCCGTACCTTCAGCCACACGCCCTATTCGCTAGAGAGATTGAATTCCCACGCACCTGGACGAGCTGGAGAGCCGTCGTCACCACCAAAGTACTCGGGGTGGGCCTTGATGCTTCGACCGAGACGCTACAATACAACCCACGGCGTCAGACAAACAAACTATGGGTATTCACACCCTCTTCGAAGACTCACCTTGAGCAGATCCGTTCGTCCCGCACATCCGACGAGTGGGTTGGTCTCCTCCTCCACCTGGAAGGCCTTGGCAATCGCGCCATCCGCCAGGTTGATCAGCGCCTCGGCGTCCGAGCGGTGTGCCACACCCTCTAGATCCGACGAGAAGTCCCCACTCGTGAACATGTGGAAGCTGGCGATGCCCAGCCCTTCACTGCGCGTGTATACGTCCTCCGTGCCTGGCTCCTTGTACTTCCACGTCGGACCGGCACCGGCATCCAGCAGCACACTCACGAGCGCCAGATCGATCAAGCGCCGCGCCTTCTCCTTCGCATCACACGTCCACGACGCCGTGAGCTTCGGCACACGCTCTGGGTTTCCCGTTTCAAAGTGGCGCCAGCGCGAGTGGAATGGAACACCGGCTTCGTCGTCCGGGTAGCCTTCGCGGATGATGTTGATGATGTAGTCGGCGACCTGTGGGATCTTGGCGGTGTCGACCTGGAAATTGGGCAGCTTGTCCTCCTTCGCAAGCGCATACACACGCTGGCAGGTCTCACGCACGGACGGAAGCGAGCGCAGGTACTCGACGCGGGCCTGCGAGTCTTCGCCCGAGGCGTCGCCGTCGAGCTTGGCTTTCTTCTCCGGTGGGGGTGAGGTCGACATGGGAATCACACGAGCGGGTAGCTGACGCGAAGAGCTTCAATTGGGCAATGGCGGATCTTACGGTATGCGGTCGTGGCTGTCGTCACACACGGGGAAACGTCGGAGGTGGATGATGCTTCGGCTTCTTCTTCGACGTCTGAATGCGAATGTGAATGCGCGCACTTCAACGCCCCCTCTGTTTCCCAAATCCAATCACTGTACACGTCCTGATAAGTACGGACGGATCCAACATTCAAATTCCCTCCTAAATCCGAAATCAACCAACACTCTGATACGGTTTTAACAGAGATCAAAAGGTGGGGAGTGATGGTCTGGAAGTTGAAACGGACAACGATGGGGGAAACGGCCACGGACTCGGAAACGAAGATGAAAATGGAGCGGCGGCCATTGAACTCCATGGCGTCGTACGACTCAGAGGATGAGGAACACGACGTCGTACTTAAGAGGAATAACCGGGGCTACAGCGGCGCGATGGTGTCGACGTCGCCTGGCTCGCAGAGCTCGTTCCGCATGCCGTCGCCCGCGCGATCACCAAGCCGTCGTCATCAACGAGAAGTCCCCGTGGCGTCCTCTGACTCATCACTAGGCGAGCTCATTGACAGCTTCCGAGCCAGCGCATCGTCGCTGAGCTGCTCCGCTACACGCACAGGCAAACCTGCAACGTCTCCTGTGAAGCGGCCGCCAGCAGCTCGATTGGCGTCCCCCAAGCACAAGAGCATTCTCAGGAAGACGCCAGAACGTCATCATGCGAGCACGAGTAGTGATGAGGAGATCGCACGAGTGTCGCCCATGCCGAAGCTCACGTACGTGCCCAAGGCCAAGCCGACGCTCGCAATTGCGGCACCCAAGAAGCCCACGCAAGCCAGCGGCCTCAAGCCGCCGAGTCGTTTTTTACAGCCACGGAAGACCGAGACATCTAGCAAACCAGGGCTACAGTCGAAGCTGCAGTCGCCACTCAGGATCCCAACGCATAGACCTATGAAGAAGGCTGGATTTCCACCGTCTCCTGTGTCGTCGTCGCTGTCGAATCAGTCGACGACGTCATCTCTAATGGAAGAGATCGACGCGCCCGACTCAGAGGACAACAATCAAAGCGAACCAGAAGATCAAGGAGAAACATCAATCGATGATCTGATCGCTCAGGACATCAGCAAGTTCAATCGATTGGTCTCCCAGTCGCAGGAGTGGCCGACTGTTGGAACGCGGCGGTCGCAGACGAGCGACGAGATCTCGCGGCAACTGCAGCAGAGCACGCGGTTCCGACGAGACCGAAGAGAGGCGAGTGATGAAGACGAAGAGCCAGGCACACGCAGGTCGTCTTTCCGCCTCTACTCGCCGAATATAGGGGCTTCTGCCGTCCGGTTGGAGCCTGTGCGGTCCGTTTTGCATCGTAGTCGTCTCAAGACAGAGCTCGACTTCATCATGGACAAGGGAGACGAAGAACACGACTCGTTTGCAGAGGAATTGAGGACGATGAAAGCTGCAGCAGTGAAGGAAAAGAGCAAGAAAGCAGCAGAAGAAGCACAGGCGACGAAGAAGAAGGCGGACGAAGAAGAGCAGAAGAAGAAGGCGAGTGAGGCCATTGGTGCGGGGCTATCGCTGCGGGATTGTGTGGACACGATCGATAAAGAGCTTCTACTGGCGCTTCGTCCGTTTGAGAAAATGAGACAGGAGCTGGACAAGGAGCAGGCCCAAGTTGCGGCTGCTGAAGCCAAGGCGAATGAAGATCTCGACCTTCCGATGGCTACACAGTCCATCGTCGAGCGACTGGAGCAGGCGTTTGGCGGGCAGACTCGACAGCGCGAAGCCGAGTTGAAAGCAGAAGAAGACGCGGCGGCAGCCGTAAAATCAGTAGATGAAGCCAAGAAGAAAGAAGACGAAGACAAAAAAGCTGCTGAGGAAGTGGCGCGCAAGCAGCAGGAGAAGGAGATCCTGTCGCTGATCCCCATGCACGGCAGGCTCATGGCCACACAAGACGATGTGTACGAGGCTCTGGCACGATTAGAATACGCGGAAACGATGGCACAGCAGTCGTTGCACCACCAGCGAGTATCACAAGCACCGGAAGACCCGATCGCTCGTGAGATGGACGCCCTTCGAGCATTTACCTTGCAGCGAGCACGTGAAATCGAAGGCAATATGCACGCTGCTCAGTCGACTGACCGCGTTGTTTCTCGAGCTGTTGATTGGCATCGAGATACGTTTACTATCGACGCAAGAGACGTGGATGAAGCGAACGTTGTGGCTTCATCCGCTGAAGACGCGAACGACGAATTCGCGTTTCCTGACGTCGTTCGAAGTGAAGTAGTCGAGAAGCTGGAGTTTACGATGCTCAAGTTGAAACATGCGCTGTCGATTGACAAGAAAGAGGCGGCGGAGAGCGAGCAGTCTCGTAAACTTGCAGAAGCTGAAGCCAAGCAGATGTCGCTGAAGAAAGAAGAAGAAAACCGAGCGAAAGAACGACTCGATGGGGACGCCGCAGCCGCGAGGCAACGCGTCATGGGGATGGCTTCGCTGGAAGAGCTGACGTGGGTGACTGAGGCAGACGCAAGACTCAAGGACAGTGTACACCACGGTCGAGCAATGGAACGCCTCGACGAGTCGCTGACAGCACGCATGTCAAACCAGCAGAGTCACAGAATACTGCCGTCGTTTTTCGATGACTCACATGCCGCTGAACGATTTGATCAAGTCAAACTGATGATGGAGGCGCCATATCTGTTGAAGGTCCAACAACCAGCGTTCACTGCAGCTCACCAAGCGACCCAACAACAGTCTCAGTACACAGCACAGCTCACGAAGAAGGCCGCATTCTGGAAATCGTCCCAGGCTGTCGACAATCAGAGGCACGACGATGATGAGGATTGGGTTGAATTTCGCCAATCATCGCCCGTCCACCACTTGAGACGTCCTGAAAGCCCGCAAACTTACAAGTCAAATGACTCACACCCTCGACGACGGCAAGTGAACGACTTGGACGACAGAAACGAAAGACAGCGGACGACGTATTCACGTCCTCCTCCGCCCTTGTCTCCACCACGCGATCCACGCACAGTCTCACAAGAACTGAGACGACGCAGAGACGTGGACAACAAATACTCGAGGACAAGCCCAACAAGGTCTCACTCAAGCCGCAGTGGCGAGAAGCTACAGGAGTTGAAGCGCGCGATGCATCAGCTGCAGGCAGACCGACGGGAAAAGACGCAGTGGTTCCAGAGTTCCTCGCGCCGTCGATGACGACGATTTGAATGGTGAGATATTGTGTTTATATTCTATTCTATTGTGCAGGCATTCTAGGGGTTGTGTTTCATGCAGGAAATCAAGGAGGAGCTATCGTGTGGAATGCAGGGTGCTCCAGCACATCGTGGAGCGAGATGCGGTCGCCTGGGTGGACTTGCAGCATGCGTTCACACAGTGAGACGGTCTCCACGTTGAAAGTGCTCAGCATCTTCCAGTCTTCCAGCACTCTTCGCAGGCCCAGTCGACAGAACGCACGGAACGCCGGGCAGTCCACGGACGCCATCTCCACCAGCGGCGAGCCAGTGAGCAGGATGAAGAAGAGCACGCCGAGCGACCAAATATCGGCCAGCGTCGGGTCGTACTCTGTGCCTGCCGCGACCTCTGGCGCCATGTACCCGAGCTTGCCCACGCGGCCTTCGACCAGCCGCGAGGTCTCCGATATCCGCGTGCTGAGACCGAAGTCGCCCAGCTTACAAACTCCATCCTGAACCAGCACGTTCTCGAGACTGACGTCGCGATGGGCGACGCCCACGACTTCGTGGAGGAAGTGGAGACCGTCGGCGATCTGTCCGAGCACGAGCAGCGCCTCACCCTCAGAGACGCGGTTGTCCGGAAGCTGCTCGAGCCGCTTGAGCAGGTCGCCGTCGTTGCAGTATTCCATGACGATGCCGAACGAGCCGCGGTCGCCACGCAGGACTTTGAGGTACTGGACGACGTGCTTGTGGCTGCCGGCCGCGCAGATGTTGGCGGCCACGTCCAGTTCCAGCAGTGGGTCGTCACTAAGCTGAAGAGACGCGGCGTCCAAGTTGAGCCGCTTCCGCTCCACACGCGACCACGAGATGTGTTTCACGACCACGAGAAGCACGTCGCCTTGGTCGTTCTGCTCGGCCTCACGTGGGTTTTCGGGGATGGAATCGTCGTCATCGGATCGGTTGTTCGTCATGGCTCCTCTCGGCATCTCGCACAGCAAGATGTCGCCGTACTGGGCTGGACTGAGCACACGGTGGACGCGGTACTGGGCGTCCATGTCGAGCAGATCGTCCGTGGCTTCCGTCTTGGATACGACTACAGGACCACGAAGGCTCCTGAGGACTCCTTTTTCCTTCTCAGCGGGTTGTCACTTGTCCTATGCGGAAATGAGACTGCGAGGTGAGGCGGTGGCTCGCGTCTGGTCTTTGGCGTCCCCCGAGAACACAGTCGAAGAGAGAGGGAGAGGACAGGACAGGACAGGCTGC
>JAADXE010000788.1:0-15793 GCA_023337545.1 Pythium coloratum | reverse complement strand
GCAGATCTTCAACCAGTTCGCGAGCCAGCAGTCGGAGGAGACCGGCGTGGCGCGCGGCATGGTCGTGGAGGCCTAGGCACCAATCACCTCACGTATATGCATATCCATACCCCGTAGATACTGTAACGTTACTGGAAGACGTTTGAATACATAGTACATGGCAATTGTATCCCTTTTGTCCTATTGCACGCAGCACTCGGCTGCAACTACCGCCTCTTGACCCTCAGCTTTGGCTTGGAGTACGTCTCGTACCATGCTTTGAATCGCCAGCACCGCGTGCTGCTGAACGCGTGCGTCGGAAGCAAACCGCATGCGTGCCTTCTCACACGCCGGGAGCCCTCCAGCATCCAGACACGCCGCGAGCATCTCATCTATCATCGACACATCATACGAATAGTCAGTACACGGGTATTCATGGGAGAAGCGAGCCACCACCACGCACCGTCCTTGGCGCTGACTGTGCTGAGCAGCCAGCTTCCGGCAGCCTGCACGAGACTCACGTCGTGGAAGCGCGCCATCGCCGTGACCACGAGCTCCAGGCCGCCTCTGGCTACGATCTCTCGCATGGATTCGTCCTGCCGCAGGCTCAGGTTGGCCAGCGATAGACAGCCGAGGCCCTGGAGCCGCTCGCTCAACGGGAACCGGCGCATCGCCGACATGACAAGCCGACGGCTTTCGGGATCCACACGCAGCACTGAGTCCTCTGCGAGCATTGGGTGTCCAAGGATCGACAGAGCTGCGATCTGAGCTTCCTCGTCGTCTGGAAGCTTCGCCATCGCCTCCATGATCGACACAACGCCACCCAGAGACGTGATGGTGGCGAGATGTGAGTCGCTCTGGCTTGCAAAGTCCAGCAGACAGAAGAGACCGTCGCGCTGGAGCGTCAAGTGGTCAGGCGCACGACGCATTGACGCGATCACGAGCTGCACGATGTCACGGCGGCGTTGGGCAGACTTAGAATTATCACCGCTGCCGTCGCTGTCGTCACTGTCACTCGAGCTACCTCCCGACGACGCGCTCTGTTTGGTCTTCTTTCTCTTGTTCTTTGTAGCGAGCTGTTGGGCTGGGAACTTACGAATCACGCTCTTGAGCGCACGCACACCGTGTGTCTGGATGCGGAGATCATCAGTGAACTTCTTCATGGTCTCCACCACCGCCGATCCATCGCCACCGTCTCGAGCCAGTGCTCGTTTCATGATGCCGGATGGATCCAGAGCCACCGACGGCTTTGTCTTTTGCCGAGAGGCCTCTGGAGGTCGTTGCTCTTCACGAGGCTGCTTTCTTCTCCTAATGCTTCTCTGCCTCTTGCCATCCTTCGTCTCTCGCTTGGCCGGCACTGGCTCCTCCAGCGCCCCTTCCTCCTTGTCGTCTTCGTCGTCTTCCTGCTGCTCCTGCGGGCTCTCACTGCCGCTCTCCAACCCCGGAACCTCATCCTGCTGCTCATTGTCCTCGTGATACTCCTCGTCTTCCGGCGCCAGCGTCCCCACCACACAGTTTACAAGCGCCTGCGTCGCCTCCGTAGTCGTGAGTTGGTTGCTCAAATGCGCATGACAGATACTCAGTAATGCACGCGTTGTCTTCACGTACAGCACCAGCGACTGCGTCAGCGGCACCACATCTGCACTGGCGACTAGGCTTTCGATCTTCTGGTCCAAGATCTCGAGCGGAAGGCAGTCGATCTGGTGGAACGACAATCTCCCGGACGGCGGAGCAAGCCCCGACGGCAGCTGCCGCAGCAGACACGCGAGCGTCAGCGACAGTGGCAGGAAGGATGCGTCAAGTGGACGCTCGCCCTTGATCTGCGCCTGCCGCTGCAGCAGCAGCATGTGCGCCGCCACGTCCAGCATCCTTCTGCTGTTGTTGTGGGAATCCACCAGTAGGATGACCTTTCGAGATAGTGTACCCATCGTACTTTTTGCTTGTTGACGTCGCAAAATAGTACACTTTCGATATGATTCGTACCAGATTTGGACGGCAGTACTGTAACTCTAGATGTCATAAGGGACTTCATACTCACTGCCAAGAAAATTTCCGCCAGCATTCGAATTCTCCAGCTGCAATCTTGCGCGGGAGATCGATGGTCAAGCGCAAGCGCGTGGCTCGCCTTCCGGAGGCTATGACGCACGTCAGCGACGACGAAGGTGACGACAAGATGACACTGGCCATGGCCACGGCGTTCGTGCAGGCAGTCGCGCAGTTTACGGCTCAGGAGGCCACGGATTACCCTGACTGGGGCATGGCGCGTGAATTGGCTTTCCATTCGAGCGGCGGCAAGACCGAGAAGCCTGCGTATCTGCTGGACGACAAGACCAGAGAGCTGCCCACTCGGCCAGGCAGAAAGAGCGCGAAGAAAGCGAAAGCTTCGTTCAAGGGCGAGTTTCCGCAGGCGCTGCACCGCTCGTGGGCGGCGTTTCTAGTGCACAAGCACGCGTACGAACGGTGCAACGGCGTGCAACTGGAGATGGACAACGAGACGAGCGTCGTGGATTACAATAGCAAGTTGTCTGAACGAGTGAGTCGCCGCACGCGCGGCACAGGCGGCGACCAGAAGAGCGAGTTGCCGCCCGAGCTCAAAGCGTGGCGGCGGGTGTTTCGGTGTTCGCGACCAGAAGACGACGATGATAACTGTACGTTCGGATTCACGGCTACAGTGGAGTTTGTGGGCAACGAGTACATGGTGCGCGTGGCCGACGGCGTGTTCCAGCACAGCCACAAGCTGCCGCCTGTGAACGACGAGCTCCAACAGCTACCGCTGGCAACGGAGTCGTTATCTCAAGGACTGGCAGACACTGGAAGCCCGTTGTTGCGAGCTCCAACCAGTGGCTCGACGCGCACGTTTCTGGACTCGCCACCGACACCGCCGACGGATAATGGAAGGCTCACGAGGGGCATTTACTTGGCTGTGCGGCCAGTGGCCAACGCGATCATCGACGAGCTCATGGAGTGGAAAGAAAAATACTTCTTGTCCGAGCTGGGCAACCTGCGGGACTATCTGACGCGGCTCCAGCAGAGAGGAAGAGAGGAAGCGAGACGGAATCCAGTGAGTCCAGTCGGCTACGACAGCCCTCTGGACGCGGTGCGGTTCACATTTCCCTTCGCGACGGCTCAGAGTCCCGACCCGCCACTATACAGTCGGCTACCGCGAGCGAGGTGGGCAGAAAGAGAAGATCCTGCTGCGAACGTGTCGACACCGAGCACAATCTCGACGCCAGTCACGGAGGCTCGTGTGGTTGCAACTGCTCAAGAGACGAGTGAGTCTTCTAGTGCCTCGCAAAGGCGAACCGAGAGCCAAGCTGCACGTGCAATCGCTACTGTGGATACTCGTCGTGCTGTGACGAAGGCCTCTGCGAAGGCGGCAGGGACGAGACGTTCAAAATCGACGGAGAGATCTCCAAGGAGTACACCAACGGCCACGACGACAACCGAGTCACGATCTCGCCGTCGACGCGCGTCAATCGACGTTCCCGTCCACGACAGGCCGAAGAGAAGAAGTGCAATGTCAGGCACAGATACGGACGGCGACAAGACGCCTCGAGCTACACGCCGTAATGCACGGTCAGCATCCTCAGACCAAAGCTCAGCAGAAGTATCGACGACCACTAAAGCTGCTCTAGATGCCGCATCAGGTTCGTCCGGAACGGGTGAGAGCGTGGAGTCCACGCGCCGTCCTCGTGTTTCCTCCATGTCCAAAAAGACTCAACCACAGCGAGTTTCAGGCGAGACGACGGAAACCACGCAAGAGATCCCAGCGAAGCGAAGACGACTTCTGCAAACGGAAACAACCTCACCTCCAAGATCAAAATCTTCGAAGATCTCAAGTGAAACTGTGGCGAACGCGGATACTTCAACCAAGGGACAAGCTCATACCAATGTGACGACGGACGCTGTGCCAGCCACAGTAGCAAGCGAGATTTCCGAGCCAACTCCCCCGATCGATACTGAGATCGTGGAGGTCACTTCCGAAACATCTCCAGTATCCGGAAAGTCCCCAGAGGAAATCACGGAGACTGCAGCCCCACCGACAAAATCAACCGACTCAACAAAAGATGCCATCTCGACTACGCCTGTGGATCAACCAACGGTGACATTGAAGGCTTCAAGTGGACAGCTCACTACTGCAGCTAACGGGGGCGTCGCAACCACCACTGACCAAGCACCAAAGAGAAGAAGCCGTTTACAAGCCCCAGCTCCTCTTTCTGTTGTTACCGAGATCGACAGTACAGTGGACCAGGATACCACTTCCAACAGGCGTAAATCTCCTCGCGATAGGGCAGCAGTGACTGCAGCAGTAGCTTCGCCTGCCCCCAAGTTCTCGAAGACTCCAGCCCGAGTGACCCCAAACGCACGATCTCCTCGCGTAGCTGCCGCTCCCACCAGCAATACATCGCTGAAGAGCGTCGCCTCCATCGACCAATGGCTCGCAAAGATGAAGCCGTCGACGAACACAACAACGAAGAAGCATAAGAAGCCCAAGACCAGCCATACGCCCGTCGAGATGTTCTCTCGGTTCTCGCGGGATCCGCCACTCCACAGTTTTAGAGGCCAGATACCAGCGTCGGCTCAAAGACTCGACACCAGTGACGACGACGACTGGGACGTGATCCTCGTTCCTCGGTCCTCTAAGGTGCTTCAGCAGCCTGCCACAGCGGAAGAGGCAGCACCAAGGACCCCACCGCCGCCAGCGGAGCCTTCTACCGGAGAAGTACTTCTCTAAACGGTCAAAACGCAGCCAAAACATGCGAAACCAATTTTCGTTAAACACTATTTTACGTCGCAATTCACAGCAGTTTTTTTGGGTACCATGTACTTGGTACAATAACACCTGGAACCTTCCAATCAGCGACGCGCACTGCTTCCTTCCAGCATCAGCCGCGTCCTGTCCCTCTTCCGTGCGATCATCATCGGCAAACATCAATCAAACCCCCCACGAAAGGACAGGACGATGCGCCGCGACCGCGCTTCCTCCGGACGCGATGCGCGCAGCAGCAACATGCTGAAGCTTCTGGGCGGCGTGATCGTCGCGTGCGCCGTGATCTCGCTACTACAGTACTCGACCATCACGCAGAGCCCTGCGGTTGCGAACACGGCGTCTCTCCGCGAGAACGCGGCCGTTCCGGTGCCAATGGTAGCCTCTGAAGAGAACAAGCAGGAGGCCAAGGAAGAGGAGAAGCCCAAGGGCGCGCCTGTGATCCCAGAGCCCCAGGTGACAGTCGAGCGCGGTTCCAAGGGCATCATCATGTGTCTGCACAACCGCATCATCCCGCTGGGCGCGTCGCTGATCCGCGAGCTGCGTTGTCTTGGCAATGACGAGCCCATTGAGGTGTACCACTGCAGCGAACTGTCCAGCAGCAACATGGCACTGCTGCGCGCCGTGGACGACAACCTCGTGATCATCGACATTTGCTCCAAGATGGTCGAGAGCGGCGTGATGAACGAGCAGCTCGCGCACTCATTCCGTAGCTACTGGATCAAGCCGCTGGCCTTGCACCAGTCCAAGTTCGAGGAGCCCATGCTGCTGGACGCCGACGTGATCGCGTTCAAGAACCCTGCTGAGCTGCGCAACTTCGCCGGCTACAAGGACAAGGGCACGGTGTTCTTCTACGACCGCATTATCTGGGACGCCAACTTTTTCAACCGCCGCATCACGCCGGCGCCTGGAGCCAAGGAAGAGTTCTACCTGCCGTACTGGCTCAAGACGTTCGACTACGAGCGCTTCGGCATCACGGGTGGCTACAAACCGTCCGAGCACGTGCTCCAGTCGTGGGGCTACCGTGCCAAGACGTGCCACGAGATGGACTCGTCCATGCTGCTGATTGACAAGAAGCGCGCCGGCAAGGCGCTGTCTGTGCTGTGGTACCTCATCACAGAGCACCGCTTCAACATCGAGTTCTCACTGGGCGACAAGGAGTCGTTCTGGCTGGCGTACGAGTTCGCCCACGCGCCGTACTTCTTCTCGCCGTGGGGCGCGAGTGTGGTCTCCTCCATGCCCAACGGCGACGTCGACAAGTACGAGGCCACGCTGTGTGGCAGTCTGTGCCACTACATGCCCGTGGACGATGCGACGCCCGAGCTGCTGTACATCAACGGGAAGCAGGTCGTGGACGCCATCCCATTCAACCTGGACAACCTCCGTGAGTTGCGTAAGAACCTCGTGTTTAACATGCTGCCGACGCACATGACGCCACGCCACAGACGCGCAGCCGGCCGCGGAAAGGGCGGCGAGCACTACGACATGGAGTGCAACGTGGGCCTGGGCAAGACGCCGACGCCGTCGACATTGCGCAACTTCCTGTGGCGTCGCCGCCTCCACTTCATGGCCATCTCCATGGGCATGCTGGAGCCGCTCAAGTCGTGCGACATGGGCGGCCACGTCACGAGCTTCGACGACACGGCGGGGCACTAGATACAATACATTGGACCGTACGAGATGCAGCAGACACACAAGTCGGCAGAATGTAGCCATGTCGACGACCAGCTACAGTACACTCGAGCGAATAGACAGACATCACTGGATTCTGCATGGCTGTTTTGACAAACATCACTGCCGACATGGATGATCGATCGTCCAGAAAATCACTGGCGTGGTCGTCCATCCGGGATGATCCAGATGCAAAGTTCTGGATCTGTGTGGACGACAGTGGGAGCAGATTCCCTGAAAGCTGTTGTGCTGAATATTTTTTTGTGCTTGTGTTTCGGTTTCCAGCCGCAGAACAACATCAAAGCCTTTTGGCGATCCAGGAATTGTGACGCAACGTCCCGACATCAGATCAACAACAAAGGCGTTCCGCGCCAGGTGCCTCTCGCGATCAAAAACGACGAACTGGCGACTTTTTTGCTCGATTCCCTCGTCCCCCGCGTCAGTGCCGCTTTTCAACCGCCTAAAATCCCTTGTTGGACTGTCGCATACGGGACGCAGATTCGGAACACGTGGGCGACGACGCCAACACAGGTGAAACTTCCAGCTCACAGCGGAGAGAGGGAAGTGAAGCGGCGTCCATTCTGACCCAGACTCGTTCTCCAGCGTCCTGCATCCAGCATCCCTCGGAATCCAGCGTCCTAATCGTCCGGAATCCAGAGATCTCGGTCAGCGTCCAGAGTTCATCGCCCCGTGAATAGTGAACATGAGCAGCACCAAGTCACAGGCGGCGACAGCGGCCACGGGAAATGACGAGGCGTCGGCTGTGGGCAGCGACAGCGGACGCGGCGACGGCGTGTACGTGACCAAGAACCGATCGACGTTTGCGATGTGGCTGCACGGCAAGACCGCGCCCGTGCGCGCCACGCCAGCGCTGGTCTTCCGCCAGGCCGACGTGGTCCAGGAGGGGTACTTACTCAAGCAGGGACTGCGGCTCAAGATGTGGAGTCGGCGGTATTTCATCCTGCGTCTGGAGGAGCGCCACATGACGCTGGGCTACTACACCAGCAAGGAGGCGCTGATCCTGTGCAGCGAGACGCCCATTGGTCCAGGCCACCGCCTCGCGCCGGTCAACACACAGAAGCACCCGCGGAGACTGGAGCTGCGCTGCGGCACCAAGTCCATGGTGCTGGACGCCGAAGACGACAAGTCGTACGAGGCGTGGAAGAATGCGCTGCAGGAGGCGATCCGCTGGAACCACGCGATGGTGCCGTCGAAAGACGGGTCGTTCGTCAAGTACGGCAAGCAGGCGGCCGACGACAAGGCCGAAGAGGACCGCAGTCGCCAAGAGGCGGCCAAGCGTCTGCGCGAGAAACAGCGCTCGGATGAAGCCGCGGCGGCCGCCAACGCCGCCAACAAACCCAAGTACCTGCCTGCCACGCGCGACGGCTTCCAGTGCTTCATGACGTCCAACACGCGCTTCGAGATCCCCAACTACTTCGAGTACGTCAAGACCATCGGCTCAGGCGCGTACGGCGTGGTCATCTCGGCGAAGGACACGCGCAGCGGCACGACTGTGGCCATCAAGAACATCCAGCGCGCGTTCGACGACCTCACGGACGCCAAGCGCATCGTGCGTGAGATCAAGCTCATGCGCCACCTCAACCACAAGTACGTGCTGGGCGTGGACGACATCTTGGAGCCCATCGCGCTCGCCAAGTTTGAGGACGTGTACATCGTGTCGGAGCTCATGGCCACGGATCTGCATCGTGTGATCTACTCCCGCCACGCGCTATCCGACGAACACATCGCGTTCTTCATGTACCAAATGCTGTGCGCCATGAAGTACGTGCACTCGGCCAACGTGATCCACCGCGACCTCAAGCCGTCCAATATCCTCGTGAACGCCAACTGCGAGCTCAAGATCTGCGACTTTGGCCTGGCGCGAGGCATCTTCCCAGAGGAAGAGCTCGAGCTCACGGAGTACGTCGTCACGCGGTGGTACCGAGCACCGGAGATCATGCTCGGATGCATGAAGTACACCAAGGAGGTGGACGTGTGGTCCATGGGCTGTATTTTCGCCGAGATGATCTCGAGGAAGCCGCTGTTCCCAGGCCAGGACTACATCGACCAACTGCATCTCATCATGAACGCTTTGGGCGCCCCAAGTGACCAGGAACTGTATTTCCTGACGAATGCCCGCGCGCGGAAGTTTATGAACGCCGAGTTCCACAAGCGCGGCGGCAACGCGCTCAAGCCGCTGGCTCAATTGTTCCCGGAAATCGCGCCGGACGCGCTGGATCTGATGCAGAAGATGCTCGTGATTGACCCGAACAAGCGCATCAGCATTGACGATGCACTGGCGCACCCGTACCTGACGTCGATCCGGAATCTGGAAGACGAGACCATGGCCGAGATGAGCTTCGACTATGATTTTGAGAACGAGAAGCTCACGAAGCCAGTGCTGCAGAAGCTGATTTGGGACGAGATGAAGATTTTCCACCCGGACGCCAGTGAGGACGAGAGCAACCAGGACAGCGACCGTGCCAGCACGACGACGCCGTCCAAACGCGAGTCGCTGGTGGCGCCTGCTAGCGCCAAGAGTGATAAGAGCGTGGCGTCCAATGGCGCGCCCGTGCATCCACAGCAAGTCGCGGGCGAGCCAGCAGGAGAAGCCACCGTTGCGTAGAGCCCACCACGAGTGATCATGGTGTAGACCGCCTTTCTCGCTTATCACAGTACGTAGTTGTTCCTGTACTCTATTCCCACAAACCAGTACGTTTCCTGCGCTAAGCTAACGGCGAAAAACAGATCCAAATATAAAGAATCAATCGACAAAATCAAAGAATCAAAATTCCGGATCGGCTTGATGGTGATGGTTTCCGGACTTTGGTTCGATGGACGCGCCTCCAGGGCGTTTCTGTGCATGATGGATGTTTCGGCATAAGTTGGGACTGCGTGATGGTAATCAAAACCGCAACCATGTATTACATCACTAGCATCAGTCTGTGGGGGCATCAATCAAATGCTCACGAACAAATCACCCCCACCATCAGACAACGATAAGCCTAGGCCGTGTAGCAGTCGCCACCGAACGACACCGCGAGGTCCTCCGACAGGAGCTGGTTGATGAGCGTCTTGCCCAGGTCGTTGACGATCTTGATGACGTCGTTGTACAGTGAGCCCTTCTTGTTGACCTCGTCGGCCGTCCAGCCCAGGATGCGCTGGCCCAGCGCCGCGAGCAGCGAGCCGGCGGCCGGCAGCGTGAACTCGAGCTTGGAGAGCGAGTCGACGTTGACCGAGAGACCCTCAACACCAGCGGCGACGGTCTTGTGGAGGATCAATGGCAGCGTGGTGCTGACGAGCTTGCCGTTGATGGCGTCGATGAGCAGACCAGAAGCCGTGATCTCCGTGCACGTGCCCTTGGGGGCAGTCTTCGGGCAGGTGAGGAAGTCGAGCGTGATGTTGAGGTTCACGGTCGGCTTGACGATGCCGACACCCAGCACAACATCAATGGTCGAAGGCGGGCACTTGGCGGGGTTCAGGATGTTGGTCCAGCAGATCTGCCACCACTGGTGGTTGAGCTGCGCGATCTCAAACGTGAACGTGGCGTCGACGACGATCGAGCCGTTAAAGTCCAGGCCCAGCGCGAGGCCGCGGTCGCCCGTGACGTTGAACGGACGCGTGCCCAGCGTCGAGACGCCCGTGGCGTTGAGCTGCTTGATCACCGGCGTGAGCGTGAAGTCGGTTCCGAGGATCGAGAACGGGATGGCATCAAGGCGGTTGTTCAGGATCGCGATCGGATCGTACGCGCTCAGCAGCTTCTTGTAGAGACCGAGGCCCTTGGCGATGCTCAGGCCCGAGTTGAGCGTGGCCACGCCCGTCTTACTGGCCGTGAAGTTGAGCGGCACACACTCTGGACGAGGCGCCGTGGTGTTGGCGGTCTGGGCGTTGGCGACGCCAGCGATAGCGCAGACGGTGGCGGCGAGGAACGAGAGGAACTTCATGGTGGAGATCGCGGGAAGCTGGCTGGCTGACTGGAACGAGGGCTGGCAAATTCGATTGTGAGGAATAGGGAATTCTTCCCGCGCGGTTGTGGGACTTCTTCACTCGGTGGGCCGATGCCTAAGGCGATCGTCATGAGCTGCTGGAGGCCAGCCTGGCGATAGTAACGAGGGCGTTTGACGAAGGGTTCTACTCTTCGTAGTGCCCCTGGAACTTGCTGTGGAAAGGGAGGAGCCTAGGGGGAGGAGCGTGACGGGCGTTCTGGTGCGAGGACTTGCTGAGAGTTTCAGTAACGGACCGACTCACCACAGCCCAGCCACCTGATGAGTCGCGCCCCGTGTCAAGCAAATCAAACTGCAGTGGAAAGCACCGGACACTGGGGAGAGTCTCCTCAAGTTGATGCTGATGGCCCCAACTTCAAAGCAGACGCCCATCCACTGCATTCATGGGAATCCCACTGTTTGTGGTCGTCGGTTCCTGAATTTTGAGAATCAGTGCCGCAACACCGGACTTGTCGAGACACCACACGTCGCAGATTTGGCTTGGGAGATATCCTAAAACAGTACAGAATGCAGCAGCCGATCCTTGATGTTCAACTTCAACGAGGAGCTCCACGTCAAAGAACCAGTCTGATAAAGTCCACTCTCAGCTGACAGGGAAATCCTCATCCACCAGGAAGAAGAATAGCAGCCTCCAATTCTAACGCAGTCTTCCTTGAATGTCTTGAGCCAAATGTTGGCAATGGAACTGGCGGGAAGCAGCGCTGATTGCGCGAGTGATTTCGCGAAGTGGAAAATGGAAAAATTGAAAAAAATGGAAGTTCAGGTTCAGGATACGCGAGTACTGTTCCGTACTGTATGAAGATGGACAGCACTCGTGCTGCTCTGCTGCAACTTTCGCCTGTGACGCGCGTGCGTGAGGCGTTCAATCCATTCCTCAGTCCGCGTCTTAGCCGATCGTGGAAGGTTGCTCATGTGATTTGATGTTGGCTCGAATATGAGCAGCACGATGATAATGGTAAAATGCAAGGACAGTCGTCCCAGACAGCGTCTCGTAGATCTCAATGTACTGTAGAGTTGTCGTATCTGCTCAAACGGAGTTGCCCGTGAAGTCCACAGGGGCTCCAGACCAATCAGCTAGTCACTGGAGATTAGTACTGTACTCTCATTGACGTTGTTCAGGGTCAGTCATACTGGTTCCATGCATCACTCGATTTCGAGCGCTTGAAGCTGCGGTTGATGCTGCCCACTGTCGTCTTGATCGATGGACCCGTTGATTGATGCTCACTGCTCCAAAGAATCACTAAATATTGCTACCAAGTGGACCATTTGAAAGTAAAAATTGTGATGGCGATTGGTGTTCATTAGCAATCCTGCCGACGCACTGACTTGTCTGAGGGGGTGCACACTACAAAATCATATCAAAATAGGGACCCTCACGACCACTGGCTCGGCCGCTTAGTTGTCGTAGCACGTGTTGCCGAGGAGCGGGCCGAGCTTCTCGGTGAGGAGCTGGTTCAGCAGGGTCTTGCCGAGCTTGTTGATCACGCCAATGACGGCCTTGTACAGGTCGCCCTTCTTGTTGATCTCCGTCGTCGAGAACGTGAGCAGCTTCTTGCCGAGCTCCGTGATGAGCGAGCCCGACGAGTGGAAGTGGAAGTTGAGGTAGTTGATGGCGCTGAAGTCGAGCTTGAGGTCCGTGAGCGAGGCCGAGGACACGCGACGCAGGATGCGGTTCAGCAGCGTCGTGAAGTCGCCGCCAAGCGCACCGAGCAGGATGTCGGTGACCGTAAAGTCGACGCACGAGCCGTCAGCGGCCGCGGCGGTGCCGCACTTGACCATGGACACGTTGGCGTTGGTGAAGACCGTTGGGTTCTGGAGACCGGCACCGAGGTCGACGGTGATCACGGCAGGTGGGCACTGCGCCGGCTTGAGGATGTTGGTCCAGCAAATCTGCCACCACTGGTGGTTGAGCTGCGCGATCTCGAAGGTGAGCGTGCCGTTGAACGCCAGCGCGCCCTTGATGTCGGCACCAAGGTCGAGCGTGGTCGGGCCCGTGACGTTGAGGTGGCGAGGCACGATGTTCTTCAGGCCGGAGACGTTGACCGAGTCGACGATCGGCGTGAGCGTGAAGTCGGTGCCGAGCACCGAGAACGGCACGGCATCCAGGCGGTTGTTGGCGATGGCGATCGGATCCGGGATGTACAAGGCCAGGAGGTTGCCCTGGACGGCGATGTCCAGCACGGTGTTGAGCGACGCGATGTCAGCGGCGTTCTCAACGTAGCTCAGCGGCTGGCACGGGGCCTTGTCGGCGGCCGAGACGGCGGACACGGAGGCGACGGCGGCGATGACGGCGGCGGTGAAGAACTTGACCATGTTGACTGGAGGAGACGAAAGACTTGAGGTCGCGGAGGCCAGTTGGATTGTGATTGAGGGACTCGAGTTGGGAAGAAGACCGCGAGGCGTGCCTCCTGTCACGCTCAGGGTCACCCTCGCGTGGCTGGCCACCCAGGAAGGCGGAGGATCCGCCTCAGCTCAGCATTGCTCACGATGGAACCGGCACTGGAATACGATAGACTGGCATCAAGCAAGCGGAAGTGGCTCCTCTTTGTCTGATCCGAACCACGGCGGATCCCCTCGCAAAGAAAATCAATCATTTGGCTCAAAATCACGAAAATCAATTGTGGTGGGACACGCAATCCTGAGTGGAATGCCCGGGGCGTTCCATGCAATGTGGGGCCATGCCGTGCCGAAACAACAGGGAGAGGCTCGGGATTGGGAAGATCGGTGCAGACATCACGCGTCTGACGGCGGGGCCTCACGCGATCGACTCTGGAGACCGGCAGCACACACACGCTGTTGCCAACAATGTTTGGCATCTCCAGCATCAAGAGATCAAACACAGTCGCGACCAGCTGGCGACAGCGTGGACCACGCTGCGTGGTGTTCCATCGAGTCCGCAAAGGAC
Organism: Pythium coloratum; assembly: GCA_023337545.1. Taxonomy (NCBI): domain Eukaryota; phylum Oomycota; class Peronosporomycetes; order Pythiales; family Pythiaceae; genus Pythium; species Pythium coloratum. Next base: position 2,466 of record JAADXE010000788.1, on the reverse strand, counting down.
CACTGTTTGGCGTCACACAGTCAATCAAACGCCAACTTTGACTATGAATCACTGGACAAACATCCAGTGATTTTGCAGCGACTGTTGCATTGTGATGTCTTGACGCCAGTGAGCGTCACGGCCCTCGGTCAAAGATTGAACAGCGAGAGATGCGACTTTACCCAAAGCGACAGAATAATATAATTAGAGAATGTTGCTTGAAGCAAAATCCGTACCTTCAGACGACATCGATGTGGTGATGTGCGCGCCCGATCCAAAACGGAACGAAAATGCCGGTGATCTTGCCGACGACAGGCGCGGCGGGCGGCGGCGCGTCCACGCCACGGGGCAGCAGTGGCAGCAGTGGCAGCAGCGCAGCATCAAGTGCTAGTGGTGTGTCGCTACGCTATGCCGTACCGAACAACGACTTCTGTGCGTATCTGAAGGGCTTCTGGAAGCGCAACCTCGAGTGGCGCCACTTCGGCGCAAGCTTCAAGCACCTGCGCGCCACCAACAACGTCGTGTGGATCGAAGAAGACACGGAGGCTGCGCGCCAGCCCAACACCCAGTAAGCTCTTATACTATTGATGATTGATCTACTGAAATGGAGAGCTCAGTGGCATGGTCTATCTTATCTTGTGGACTATAGATTCCTCAAGTGGTCGTTCGGCCGCTCGCACAAGAAACAAGATCTCGTCAGCGCCTACACCATTCAGGTTAGACTGATTGGTGGATGTTATGGAGATGGATATGGTTTGATTGATGGACTGATGTGTGATTGATGGAGTAGTTTATTCCGGATGAGCAAGGCACGTTCATGGAGTGGAGCTTCGAGGGCGTGACGTGCCACGGCGTGTTTAAGCCCGAAGCCAGCGTCGCCATCTTCAACTTCTGTCTCCAAGAGTCCATGGTCACTATCACCTACCGAATTCAAGACGCCAACAGTACGACGTATTGCATCTATACCAATTCGATGATTGATTTACTGATTGATGTTGTGCCCTCCAGCGATGGCTGTGTGCATCGTTGATGTTGACAGTGAGCATACTCCCACCATCCAGTACGGCAACATGTACGTACAGTCTATGTTGTCTGTGTCCGCACTTTCATCAATCATTGACTGACCGGTCACTGCTTCAGGTACCGCATTGACCCGACCAAGTACGACAACGTCATGGACGAGCTTTGATACTATTGTCCAGTCTTGTTATATTATCATACTTCCGTAATGGGCATCACTGGACGATCATCTTGTCTTGTCGAGTGGTGTTTAGCGCGAGCGTCGACAGACAACTCGTTTCCTAACAAGTGGGACGGCGAATTCAAAGACGTTGCGGACCACCGCCAAGTCCAATTGGCTCATCGCTTCAACTGCGTGGACGACGCTGAGGAACGCCACGCGTTCTCTGATAGAGCGCGAAGGGTTTCCCAGTACGACGTCTGCTGTGTGGTCCCGCAACACTTATGCAACCGCATACGACACACTGGTCTTGATCGTGATGCTGTGGAGACGGCGGTTCACGGACAGCACTCGTTCCAGCAGCTTGACGTTCGCGGTGTCAAAAGCTGCCTCACCATAGCCAGCGAGGGTCAGTGACCGCAACGACGACGCAAGCTGTGTAGTTGGATCGAGAAGCTCATTTCGAAACGCTGTGACCGAGGGCTGCGTGACCTGGCGGGGGAAGAGGAGACTGATGTTCTCAAGACACTTGCCTGACGCGGAGTTTGATGGATCGCTGAAGATCGCAAGCGTCGGGAGCTCTGCGTACGGGAGTTGTATGGAGTGAAGCTTGGGACTGCGCTGCAATATCCCAGAGATGATTGCAGGGCAGATCGGCGTGCGAGGACTGACGACCAAGTGGATGGCCTCCATGTCTCGCACTAGAGAAACCACGGAGAGGACGGCCTCGTGAGGACTTGTTCTTGCTGTGATCAAACGGAATTTAACGATTCGACGTCGTGGGCGAGTGCCCAGAGCTGTGATCTCTTGTATAGCAACGGCGTCGTCGTCTGTGAGCTCCGTGTGCATGTGTAGAGTGAACTTGCTGAGTCCTCTGTCGGTTGGTGCGAGTAGAATTTCATCAAGCGCCTTCCAGAAGTGGCGGCGGTTGCTGGGCTGCGACAGAAGCGACAGCAAGCCGCCCACATAGGCGACCTGCAGCACTTTACTAGCTGCCATTGCCTTCATGATCGTGTCGACGGCTTCACTTTTGTCTTCTCCGTTGGTGTCGATTGCCGTGAAGCGGTCACCTGGCTGTTGTAGAAGAACCGCGCGAACACCGCAAGTACCCGCAGCGCGTCGGCGACGTCGGAGCGGCTGCGCGCCTTGCCCGGTGCGCGGAGGATGTTTTTGTCGGAGAAATCCATCATGTTGATCCCCTTCTCTTTTGCGAGCACCTTGTCAGCCATCGTCGCTCGCTTGCAGTGCATCACGTCGAGACCTCGATCACCGAATGCGAACTCGAACAGCGCGCGAAGAACAGGAGG
>JAADXE010000787.1:0-15794 GCA_023337545.1 Pythium coloratum | reverse complement strand
GTGCGTCTGCCACTTATGGCCGACGCGATCCTCGGCAACGGCAAGATCAACATCTACATCGTCAACCAGAACGAGAACCGCGCTCTGAACCTGACCAGCTACATGACGCTGATCCAGAGTATCACCAAGGTGCTTCAGTACCGTCAGATCGGCGTCATGCTGAGTATGCACACGCTCACGTACAAGGACAACGGCAAGCTCTGGTACAACGCCGATATCACCGAAGACATGTTCCTCAAGGCCATCGACACGTTGACTGCCAACTTGTGCTCGAAGGAGTACTGGAACATCATGGGCATCGACATGAAGAACGAGCCGTACGACGGTGTGTGGGGCGGCGGCGGTGCCAAGGATTTCCGTGCTGGCTCCATTCGTATCGCCAACCGCATGCTCAAGGGCTGTCCGCAATGGATGGGCTTCGTTGAAGGCGTCAACGCTCAGCACACGATCGAGATCGACGGCCAAGAGTTCGGTTACTACGATTGGTTCGGTGGTGGTCTCCACGGTGCCCGTGAGAACCCTATCGACTTCAGCATCCCGAACAAGGTCGTGTACGCGCCACACTACTACACGCCCGCTGTGTTCCCACAGTACTACCTCTTCGGTGGTGGCAAGGTCGGCGCTGGCAACGCGATCAACGGCTACGTTGAGCTGAGCGATGACAAGCTGCGGAACCGCATCAAGGTCACGATGGACGATATGTTCGGCTTCCTGGCTTCTGAGACCGGACCAGCACTGCTGCTTGGTGAGTTCGGTGGCCTCTATGACGAGGACAAGCACCCGATGAAGACCACCAAGCGTTGCACAGACTTCACCATCGAGGTGATCAAGTCTCCGGGATGGGCTGGTGGCTTTGTGTGGTCGCTGAACCCAGAAAGTGAGTACCAGTACAACCCAGCGGATACTCCGGGCCGCTACTTCGAAGGAATGGTCAAGCTTGACTGGCTGACGGGCAACACAGCCTTCCTCAAGGGCATGGCGGCCATGGACGACATGGACAACCTCCACCAGTTCCCCTGCTTCACCGAGTACGACACGTAATCGTACATTATTGCTTTTGCCATCTTCTTCCTAGTAGTGAGTCACCCTCTATGGACTAGAAAGTCCCCCGATTAACGTAAAATATATTTTCTCGTGGGTGAAACTCTGTGGTTCCTAGCTTACGAGTCATGGAGCAGCTTGGTCTGCAGCGTGTCTTCGTAGCTGTGGCGGAAGCGTGCGTACTGCGCTGGCAGGATACTCAAGTCGCGCTTGAGGAAGCTGTCTTGGATCCAGAACTGCACGACGTTGAGGAACGTCGGACACACGACCATGACGAGGAACAGCTCCGCGAAGGGGTACGCCTGGATGGGCAGGAACATGAGCGTGCCCATGGCGCCCAGCGGCGTCGCGGCTGCGATCAATACTGACACGACGATGGCCTTGGAGAACACGATGATCGCGAGCCACGCGAGAAGCTGCAGGAACCACGAGCGGTACGAGGGCGGGTTGCCGTACTCGCCGCTTTCCTGGATATTCGTCCAGTTCATAGCGAACGCGAGCTCTTGCTGGAGACGCAGGAACGCCAGACTCACAACCATGCCCAGCGTACAGTCGCTGATAAAGTTGAGAAAGTACCACACGCACTCGTCGGTCACGGGCGGCAGTTGGATCGCGATGCTGATGTTGATAAAGTGGCTCACCGTCGCCTACACACAATAGCACACCACTTCCATCAGTGATCTCCTCACGAAGTAACGATCCAATGACAACAGGGATAGCGTACGCCGATGGCCTGCTTGCTCACGTCCATGGCCCAGATCTCGAGCGTGCGTCGCGGCCGCTCCACTTGGCGCTTGTACCAGAGCGTCGCGAACGCGATCACGCCCAGCAGCAACTGGATCGCGTAGGTCTCCGCCCCGGACAGCAGCTCGCACTTGGCGTCGTCCACGGGTGGCGCCACAGCGTCCATGGCGGATAAATAGCAGCCTCTGCGACAGAAAGATCACAACGATGAAGATGCGTGGCCTCGAAGAAGAGATCCTCGCTATGATCGTATCGTCACAGTGGCATTTTTGGCTCGCGCGTCTCTTCGTGGTGCTCTCGTAAATTACACGTATCTTCGGTTTTATTTTCCTTCCACATTTCAGCGCACAAAGCCAAATGTACTGCTTTACGCCGCATTACTCAGAATCAGATATTTTTGATCTGAGCCTACCTGATAACTTGAATGCCTGCCCCGCATGCTGAGCACGAGGCTGCTGACTTCCATGCTATAGGTCTCTCCCGGATCAACAACCTGCAGGATCGACACATACAAGTACTCTAGGTTCGCAATGCAGTGGACTGGATCAACTCACGATTTGATATTACGCGTTACCACCTTAATACTTCTTCTTCTCTTTCTGTCGATGCTGGATCTGGTTGAGGATCTGGAGCGACCGACGCGAGGCACCTGCCGACGGAGGCGTCTTCTTAGGCAACGCAGGGCGTCCCAGCGGCGTGCTGGTGGCTGTGGTCTTGCTCGTGATCTGGTGGCCACCAGGGTGCACTGATCGGGCCTTGAGCCAGTTCACCGTCTTCTTCTGCTGTCCTGGGCCATTACCATCCGTGCAGCTCTTGCCTGGAAGCATACGTGGGCCGTTGCTGGTCGCGTTCGTTGATGCAGGAGCGGTGGCCGTCGTGGTGGCAGCGACGTTGCGTGCGTTGGCGGTCGCTGGCGTGTCGTACTTGTTCTTGGAGTCACTCGACGGCGTCTTGTGGCGACTGCCTTCCATCATCGGCGACAAGAACGACGCCGTCTCAAGCGACACGTTGCTGTTGTTGATACTCGAGCCGTTGGCTGGCTTGAGCGGGAAGTAGCCGTTGTCAGACGTCTCGAAGTACTCCAGGTCGTCGAGGTGATCTACGATCTCTCGGAAAGACGGACGCACACCCCAACCAGCACAACGCTTGAAGAGCCGGTAGAACGGACCGAGCTTTTCCTTCGCGGACTCTGGGATCCGCTCGACCACCACATCCTGCAAGTGCTTGTGCAGGTTCCGAGTCTCCGTGCAATTTGTCGGCACGATCTCGCCCACGAGAAGCCGGTACAGGATCTCACGGGCGAAGCTACCGACGTCGCAGTTCTTGTAGAAACTGAATCCTTCGTCAAAGATCGGCGGCTCCGTGGCTGGTGTCTTGATGCGTCCAAAATCCGATAGCTTCACCACTGGTTCCCACGTCTTCTCGTAGCCCGTCGGTGGTAGGCGAAGCAGAATGTTGCGGCACGCCAAGTCACCGTGGGCCACGTTCACTTGGTCGTGCAGTACCATCATAGGCTGGCATATCTGCTTGAGTATACTTCTGGTCGCGTCCACCGACAGCGTGAAGCAGCGCCGCTTGGACGACGAACTGCCACTGCTGCTCTTCACCGTGCCGTACTTTCTTAAATAGTCGCTGAGCTTGCAGTCCAAGACTTCCAGCGCGATACACGTGTGTTCAATGGCGTCACACAGCCCGAGACACTGCACGAAGCCTTGCACGTTACGAACGCGACGGAGGTAGTACAGCTCCACGGCGCTGCGTCGCTTGGCCTCTTCTTCTGGGAAGCCCTCGTGTGGCTTGGCTTTCTTGATCGCCACCTTTTGCCCACGCACCATCGCCGCGGAGACCTTGCCGTCCGTGCCTTCGCCGTACACTCCGCCCGAGAACTCGACATCGTGGAAACAGTTGAACAACCCGACGTCTTCAATGACCGACGTGCTCGTGAAGGACTCACTGGACTCGCCAAAGCCGATGGTCGTCGTGCTCGTAGGTTCCTGCGGCAGCTCCGAGTGCTCGACGCTCGCCGACTGCGGCTCGGACGGCTGTGATAAGCAGCCTGTAGCTTCCTCTCCACCAGCCACTTCTTCTACCTGTTCCTCAGCCTTGGTCTGCGTCTCTTCCACGGTCTCAACCATCACCACGTCACTGTCAGCGGCCGTGAAGTCCAGCTCCTTCTTGCAGCTCGCCACGGTCGTTCCATTACCCGTCACAGGCGACCGCGACGCGACTCGCGCCTCTCCATCATCACTATGAAGCTCCAACGTGCGCTGGGATTCCGACGCCTGTGACGGCGGCGTGTCACTACGAACACCAGGCGCCGCCTGCGTCTCAACAGAAGCAGTAGCCGCCGCTGGAGGAGACGGAATCACTGGCGCGTGCTTGGACCCAGAGACTGTCGAAGGCGACGGTCGCAGTTGCTGTGGCGTCTTCTGCTGGGACGGTGTCTTCTGCTGCGAAGGGGTCTGCGTTCTCGACAGCGTTTTCTGCTGCTGTGGCGAGCGCATGCTCTCTGGTAGCGTCGGCTTCTCGGGCGTGCGCACGGGGATGCCTTCTAACCGCAATTGCAGCTTCTCCGTAGCCTTGAGGTTCCGCTGGAGCTTGATGCGCTCGGCCTCTTCGTTCACGGGACGCTCGGCGCGTTCCGGCGAGAACGATATCATGCGCTTGCGCGTGAGCGTGCCCGACGAGCTGCTCTGCGCGATGCCGCGCGACGGCAGTCTTCGCGTCTTCATGCTGTTGTTGTTGGTATTGTTGGTAGTCGCCGTGTTGTTGGTATTGTTGGTGTTGGTGTTGGCGTTTTCACCAACGCCAACGATTTCTTTCTTCATGGTCGCTGCCATTTTGCCAGGCGACGGCACAGAAACCTGCGGCGCGACCGCCACACGACGCACGGACGGCGGCGAGCGCGCGTCGGATCTCGTTGGCGTGCGTTCGACGGGCAGATTGCCGCCGAAGGACGCGCCGATAACGACTTTATTCGCACGCGGAGGCGTCGCCAAGCCACTGCTCGAGGAAGACTTTGCGGGCGCTGTTTTCGCGCGCTTGTTCATGGCTTCCATCGCTTCGCGCGTGCGCTTGAGCTGCTCACGACGCTCGTCGATGTCGAGCTTGGCCTGTGCGCGCGTGCGTCTTCGTCCAGCGCCGAACGGCAGCGATGTAACCACGCTTAGTGTCGGCTTGTTCGACGCATTGCCGTCATTTTCGACGTCCTGTGATAAGCTGCGGAACATGGTGGCCGAGGAAACCTGTTCTGACGGGAACACTTCCGGATGCGGAACCAACAAACAAACCGCGGGAACGGGGATTTTTGTTCCAGACAGCACGGGTTTGACGCCGCTCAGGAACTGCTCTACCAGACGGGACCGCATGGCGCCAACTCACGTTCAAAGGGAAATTGGCGCGCTGTCTATCTTTCCTGAAATGCTGAAAATCAAAACGAGCTAGAACCTTCCTCCACTATGCTTTTGATTTTCAGAAATATCCAGAGGAAAGCCACTGAGATGGCGCCATAAATTACTGGAGGTAAAATAGGTCGTCGTCCTAGATTTAGGTCAAAAACGTCAATACGCAAATTTGGGTATCCATGGTGTGGCACAAATGGAAGCCAAGCTTCACTGGTACAAAACGACGCGGAATCCCGATCAAAATGGCCATCACCGACGCGCCGACTGCGGCGCCGCTGTCCTTCAACGCTGACGTCTACCGCAAGATCTTCCCTCAGGAGTATCTCAAGACGTGTGTCGAAAATGGCGTGCGTCCAGACTCGCGCAAGTTCGACGCTGCGCGTGCTGTCCACATCCAGACCAACGTGATCCAGACGGCGGCCAGCTCCAGTCTCGTGCGCGTTGGCAGCACGTCGGTCATCGCCGCCGTCAAGCTTGCTGTTGGGACGCCTACCGTTGCGTTGCCAGACCAGGGAGAGATCGGTACGTTCTTCATGATTGCATGGTGGGATCTAGTGGAACTGAGGAGCTCAAATCGTGGTTGATTGTGTGCAGCTATCCAGGTGCACCTTACGCCATTGTGCTCGACGCGATTCAACCTCGGACGTCCATCTGAAGAAGCACAGAGCCTTGGCAGCCAGCTCATGCGCATCGTCACTGGGTACGTGGTTTGACTGACGATGGTAATAATCCATCGAGGCCTTGTGGGCTCACGGATTTTGATGTGGAATTATATAGTGCACGCGTTGTGGAGATGTCGGACCTGAGTATCGAGCGTGGCAAGTCGGCGTGGAAGCTGCTGGTAGACGTCTACTGTATCGACCACGATGGCAACGTGCACGACGCCTCTCTCATCGCTGTGATGGCGGCGCTCAAGACGCTGCAACTGCCAGCCGTGACCATCAACGAGGCCGACCACATCGTCACGCTTCATCCAGGTACGTTGCCCTCCAGCGAACGTGTATTTTATCTATTCTGTACAGAGTCTCATTTACATTTACGAGTGCTGTTTTGAATATTAAGACGGAGAGCCGACGCCGCTGAAGTTGCAGGACTCGGTATACGGCACGACGTTTGCCGTGCTCAACGGCAGTGTGGTGATCGACCCGACGAGTGAAGAGGAGACGCTGTCCAGCAGCATCTTCAGCATCACCTACAACACCAAGCAACAGGTGCGTAATCTATGCAAACGATGTCTACGCGGGTCTGTGAATCCTAACTTCTCGTATTCATTCCCATGCAGCTCGCTGGCGTCCACAAGCCAGGCGGTGCCGTGCTCGCGCCTCAAACGCTCCACGAATGCATGAACATCGCCAAGCTTCGCTCGCAGCAACTCGCCGCCATGGTCGACGCCGCACTCGCCAGCTCCACCTAAACCAAAACGGCCTCCTAATCTTCATTTTTTTAGAACCTTTGTCCCAGTAAAAAGGATCGTATTTATACGAATCACCACTGTACTTCCCTTCACCGTCATCAGCCGCCGTCATCCACATGCGTAGGAAAAACAAAGATCCTCCAAGCAGAAAGCTCAAAATTCGAAGCCTTGCGCTTGCGGTGTCCTCCCATCGTGAGTCGACCAGACCCGACCACGGCCGCGTCACGACCAATCCACTCGCAAACAAACAGATCCAGCGAGTTTGACCAGTGTTGCCAACCGCACTCATCAATCCGCCGGTCGCCTGCGTGTCATCTCTCTCTCTCTCTCTCTCTCTCTGTAGCTCTTTGCATCCGGTCACATGGACGAGAGCACCCCACTGTGGCGCGCGGGGTCTGCTGCCAATACTCTGCCGCAAACGTCCACAACACCAGCGCTGTCGTCTGGTAGATCGCATTCGCATCCACCACGTCACTATCGTCTCGCTACACGCGGGATGACGCGCCGTGCGAGATTCGCGGTGGTCGTTGCGATCGGGATCATTGGTGTCACGCTCGTGAGCTTCCTGGGACTGTCGGCGATCTCACAGCAGCCAACAAGCGCGTCGAATTCGGCTCTGCGTATGGATCTGAACGCCGCACAGAGAGAAGAGGAACAGGAGGACCTCGTGGAGTTCGTGCCTGGCTTCGGAGCCCCGCTGGAGACCCAGTACGCCGGACTCGTGACTGTGAATCATGAAGCGGTCGGGAAGCTTTTTTACTGGTTTTTCGAGGCGCGGTTGCCTCTCCCTGTCGATACGAAGACGCCGTTGATCGTGTGGCTCAACGGTGGCCCAGGCGCGTCATCCATGACGGGTCTTCTCACGGAGAACGGCCCGTATCGTATCACGAACGAAGGCAAACTCATCCCGCACGACTACTCCTGGACCAAGCTCGGCCACATGCTGTTCTTCGACCAGCCTGTGGGCACAGGCTACGGCTCTGTGCGCGACGACAACGGGTACGTGACCTCGCAAGACGACGTCGCGTCCCAGTTCTACAAGGGCCTCCAGGAATTCTACAAGCGCCATCCCGAGTACGCGTTGAATCCGTTGTACGTGTGTGGTGAGTCGTACGCTGGCAAGTACGTGCCGTCGATCGCTCACTACATCCATCAGAGGAACGCCGCCTTTGCAACCAACCGAGAACCCGGTGAGATCCGGTTGAACCTCCATGGTGTCGCGGTGGGGAATGGCATCATGTGGCCTGTCCTGCAGACACGGTCGGTTCCTGACTTCGCTATCGCACTGGGGCTCATCGACTCGCAACAGTACGAGAAGGCGAATACCGACATCAGCGTCTGTGAGGAGCTCCACCGCCAAGGACGCCACATCGACGCGCTGCAGGTCTGCCAGGCCGTCTCCGACCAGGTACGCAGCCCTGCAAACGGATCTTATGGGAGCGTACTTTCTCTAATGGGTGTTTATGTGTCTATTAGATCAACCAGAATGCTGGAAGCCCCTTTGTCTACGACGTTCGCAAGACTGGCAACCCGTTCAACGACCTCACCGCTGCGTTAACCAAGTATTTCAACGACGACGCCGTGCGCCGTGCTTTGAACGTGCCCGTGGGGACGCCGTGGACTTCCATTGACGGTGGTGCGTACGGCACATCGGAGACTGCGCCGGCACTTGTCCGCCATCTCCAAGCCGACGCGATGCTGGACATTCCTATCGACACGTTCCGGGACTTGCTGGACAACTACAACTTCCTCTTTTACGCCGGCAACATGGACGGCTCGGCCTGCAACAACCTCGGTGTTGGCCGCATGATCGACCGCCTGGCGTGGGAGGGCACAAGTGACTACCGCATCGCACCGCGACGGCCGTGGATCGTGAACGGCAACGTCGCGGGACTCGCCAAGTCGGCAGGTAACATGAGCTACGTGGTCGTCACCAACGCTGGCCATCTCGTGCCCACGGACCAGCCAGAGGCTGCGCTGGACATGATGCGTCGCTTCCTCAAGAGCGAACCATTCTTCTCGCCGTGATGGAACCAAGTTCAAAATCTTGCAAGAAAGGCTACAGTCTCACTAATAAAAGACCGGATGCGTTTACTGGGCCAATTCATTTCGTAGTATCAACGTAACAACTGACCTACAACACCTGATGCTACAGTAATGCAAGCTGTGTGGCGGTGGTGTTGGTGGCTTAGATGACGACCATCCACTCGCGGATCGAGTAGCTCGTGACGAGCTTGTTCTGGACGTACGGGTCGTTCTTGACAAACTGCTCGATCTCCTGCTTGTCGTTGGTCGAGAAGATGATCAGCGCGGCGTCAGCAGGCTCGATCAGCGCGCCGCCCATGACGATCTTCCCTTCAGCCTTGAGGTTCAACGCTTTCTGCAAGTGCTCGGCACGGAACGGACCACGCTTCTCGAGAATGTCCGGGACGTACTCGTAGCGCAGCACGAAAAACTTCTTGTCGTCAGCAGCGGAAGACATGGCGCGCACAGCAAAAGAAGGGGAGACAGCGAAGCGCTGAGGGAGACGAGCGGCGGAGGCGGTGGAGATGGAGGACGCGCGGCGAAGCAGCGAGACAAGCGCCATGGACGAAGAGCTCTTGTTGGAGGATTTTTGATGCGCTTGCAGTTGGGCGATAGATACGCATGCATCCTAGATTCACGACCAATCTGATTAAATTAGTTCAAATGCACTAGTTTAGGTCGAATGCCCGAGGTGGTGATGGAGAGCCACACTTGACAAGACAGGCAAAGCGAATCGAAAACTGAAATGGCCGAGTTGCGCAGTGAAGCGCTGCGGCTGTATCGTGCTATCTACCGCGTACGTGTGGTGGAGTGCATACGCTAGTAACAGAACTGCACGTTCTGAGGCTGGCTGGTGCTGTGTGATAATGTAGGCTGCGGCCAAGATGCCGTCGCGCGACCGTCGCGACTACGTGCGCCGCCGCCTGCGCTTCGAGTACGACCAGCACCGCCACGAGACCAATCCAGAACGCATCCAGTACGCATCGATAGAATGGTAGACGTGGTTCTACGTTTGGTGCTGATTGATCTGTCTATGTGTCCAGGTTTTTGTTGCGTCTCGCCGATACACAGGTAAGCGGATGAAAGCGCACAAACTCAACGGTTGAAAATGGACTAGCGATGTTGACGCACCAGTGATGGCAAATCCACACAGCTCGACACCGTGGAGGTCCAGGCAGAGCATTTGTCAAGCACATTCTCCAACCCCAACTACCACAGCGTATGATCTTCGTAGAAGGAGATGAAATAGACACAAGAGATATCGACAAAAGAATGATTACATTTTGGTTTGTTGGGAAGTGTACTTTTGATGAGACGATGGCTCAGATCGCCACCAGACTTCTAGATGAAGAAACAATAAATTGCCGAGGTTGCCTCGCGAATACAAAACTTGGGGTCTTTGACTGGAAACTGCTCGAGTCGTGAGCGGCACGAGACTTGCAAGCACCGACGGATACACCAATGGCCCGCCCACAGTCTGGTTCACATTTCCAGCCAAGTGGAGTCCTCGCTTAGTAGTCTGGGATCTCCTCGCTGTCGTTGTCCGAGTTAGTCTCCTCCTCCTCGTCGTCCAGGGACTTCTCCTCCTTGACCTTGCACTTGCTTGGCTTGCCACCAGGGACTGGACCAGGCACCGAAGGCTTACCGGCAGGGGCAGGCGTCGAGCCCGAGGCTGGCTTGCCGGCAGGAGCTGGGGTTGGGCCAGCGGCAGGGGCCGATGGCTTACCGGCAGGAGCGGCCGAGGAAGCGGCAGGAGCCGTCGTCGGAGCAGCGGCAGGAGCGGCGGCAGGGGTCACGGCTGGGGTGGCGGCTGGCGTGGCGGCAGCACACTCGGTCGCGACGGTCGGCTTGTCCGTGAAGGCGGTCACGGTCTTGTCTGGCTTGCCGCCCTTCTTCCACGTGCAGCACGGGTCACCGAAGGCCGCGCCGTTCGAGATGGTCGTGCCTGGGAACATGGCCTTGCAGAAGTCGGACGTCCAGGTCGCACCGCCCTTGGAGAACGCCGTGCCGAAGGCCGTGTAGGCGTCGGCCGTGTGGCCGAGCGACTTGGCGAAGGTGTCTCCGTTCGGGATCTCCTGGAGGTACTTGGCAAGACCCATGGCGGAGTCGATGGAGACCATGGCGACGACGGCTGAGGCAACGAACACAGTGCAAGCCTTCATGTTGGATGTAGTGGTGGTGGTGGTTGGGGAAGTGGCTGTTGATGGGGAGATGGCAAATGTGCGAATGATAGACTTGATAGAGGGCAGTCACGGATCCAATCGACTGAACGATAGATAGACTCGACCGACTATCGCGCTGAAAACCGCAGAGGAGCCTCCACCTACATAGACGGCGGCATGGGCGGGTGGGTGGGCAATTAGCTTCCAGCCGGTTTAGAGCCTCTGCGTTGACTCGATGCGGAAAAGGATGCCACCATGCGAGCTGCTGTGTGCGCGGAAGAGCTGGAGGCCCAGCTGTTGGCCCAGGTCTCAGTGCAACTTTGACTGGGAAGTCGTCCCCCAGCTGGTTCTCAGTCAGCGCTCGTGCTCAAGCCGCGGATCGCACCACCACAATTCGGGTCTAAAAATCCAGCAAACACGACCAGCATGGTCGCCAGGCGTCGCCAGACGATTTAGGCTGTGGCGACGTGAGCACCAGGTGGCGGGCTGGATCTAAGTTCCAGAACGGACTTCTTGAACACGTGCTCGAGCCAAAGTTGCTTGTGTCTTCTCTGACTATGGATACGAAGTTCCAGTGCCCAAATGGACTGGCTGCACAATTCTGGTGGTTCTAGGAAGGGCTAGGTGCCGTTGGCTCGGGAACAAGGGAGACAGCAGTTCGAGAAACTGGGATTCTTCCAGGATCTGATGGTGTTGGCTGCGCTCAAGATTCCTGCATCCAAAGAACTGGGCTGGAGTTTTCCAAAGCGATGAAAGAACAAGAGAATCAAAGCTGAGGATCGCATAAAGTAATGGATGACGGTCGTCGATGGGTAATGTGGATCGCCCACGATGTGTCTGCTGGACTGTTGCACGAGAAGACGTCGCCTCCATCATCAACCCGTGGGTGGCGCGAATTGATGTGGGTGACCCTCAGCATCGATTCACGGCGTTTGATGAAGCTGCTTTCGTTCAAGGTCTTTGTTCATCCACCCTCGCTGCCGCCATGACAGATGGCCCACTTGAAGGCTGCGAGCACAACAGCCTGGGGTTTTCGCCCGTCACGCCTGGCGCCTGACCTGTCGGCATACTCGTTGGCTACCTGTAATTGACCTTGTACGGTACAGTGTACATCGCCCAGATAGACCTAGCAAGCATTCCCCATGCTCTTCCTCTCGATACTATCCACTTATCGTGCCATCGGTCGCCTCGCTTTGCATGCTCTTCATGTGCAATGATCTACAGTATTCTGTCCAATAGAACCGTGAAGCACTTCATGAGGAAGACAGAAAGTCACAAATCCCAAATGGCACACTTCGCCCACTTTTCCGTGTTTCTTTGCAGAGACGGAGCGAAGCGTCATTTCGGCGGTGAGTCGTATAGTACACATAGGTATACAGGTACACACTAAAGTATACACGGTACGTATATGCATATGTACCATCAAATTGGTACTGTGGTGCCATGAAAGTCAAATGGCTACAGATCGTGGACCGTAAATTCCGGAAGGACACAAATCGGCGAGATATCAGTCCCCTCAGCCACAGTAGAGTATCCTCCTGATACTTCTACGTTCTACTACGTATACACTGTACGTAGTACGACACGCACCACAACCAGTGGTTGCTGTAGTGACCCTCGCATCCGACCACACGCCTTCTTAATGGCATGTAATCCGAAGCATCTACTCCGTAGTACTTCGAAGTATCTACAGACTGTAGCTCGGAGTACATCAGGCATCAGCATCATGGCAATGCAAGAAAGCTTGGTATAGAAGCAGTCAACGCCGTAGGGAGTCAATTACACAATTTCCAACAGAAGGTCGACTTGTATGTATTTAGTTACGGACACTGATCACACGGATCACGCTTTACTCCAGATGAAGACAACTTGGCTTAGTTGTCGTCGTCGTCCTCGTCATCCGAGCTCTCCTTGTCCTCCTTGACCTTGCACTTGCTGGAGTTCTTCTCGGAAGGAGCCTTCGACGACGAGCCAGACGAAGCTGGAGCAAGCGTGGCCGACGACGCAGACGAGTCCGTCGAGGAGTCCGCGGACGGCGTAGCAGGAGCAGGGGTGGACGACGACGACGACGACGACGACGACGACGAGGATGAGGAAGGCGCAACAGTGGTCACAGAGGGGGTAGCCGACGAAGACGCCGAGCCCGACGATGGAGAAGCCGAGCTGGACGCAGGGGGAGCGGTGGTCGTAGCCGTCGCACACTCAGTGGCGATTGTTGGCTTGTCCGTCCAGACCGTGATCGTCTTGTCAGGGGTGCCACCCTTCTTCCACGTGCAGCACGGGTCGCCGAAGGCCTTGCCGTTCGTGATCTCAGTGCCTGGGAAATTGGCCGCGCAGAAGTCAGCCGTCCACGTCGCGCCGGCCTTGGAGAACGCCGTGCCGAAGTCGGTGTAGCCGCTGTCTGTGTGGCCGAGGGTCTTGGCAAAGTTGGAGCCGTTCGGGATTTCCGTCAGGTACGTGGCGAGACCGACAACCGACTCAATGGAGACCATGGCGACGACGGCCGAGGCAACGAACACAGTGCAAGCCTTCATGTTGGAGGTGTAGGAGGGGGTTTTGTAGTGGAGAAGGTGGTGGTGGTGGTGGTGGGCTGTTGATGCTGTGAAGGCAAATTGAACAATGAAGATCGGGCTGAGCCACGCAGCAGCTTCGGATAACGAGATGGTCGCTGCCATCCCCCCACAGGCAAGCATAGCGCTCAACCAGGGGTACTTTGCTAGCATCTCCACACAGGCATGGGATGTCCATGTGAAGATCACAACCAAGATCACTGTCCAACATGGCTTCCATCTGGATTCCTGGCTTGAGGTCGGCGAAATGATCACCGCCAATTGTGGAAATTTTACAGCCGGTTGTGGAAATGTGCCAACAAAACGAATCGTAAAACAGTACATTTGCATCGCTTTTACTGGTGGGACACTGCCGACACGCCAACTTCCGGTTTCCTTCGTGTCACGTGTCGGTGGTGCAGCGAAAAGTGACCACATCCGACTCTACAACCAGTATACAGTCAGGTATACACTGTCCCCTCGGAAACAGCCGTTTTGCTTTTTTAGACCGGACGTTGGAACAGAACTTTGACCGTGATCATCAGATTCCGGCAATCCGCTCTGGCGACAGAGCATTTCCCATTCCCGGTGGTCCGCGAATCCGCATGCCATCAAGGAAACGCAGACAACTAAGTACTTAATTCCATCGAGAAGCGTATTATTTTCCACGCATTGTCGACTGGTTCTTGACGAGCTTCATCTCGCTGATCATACAGGCATGGTTACACTCCAAAAATGAGAAGGGATGAGCATCACGGCCTTGCAAAAGACTTGAACGCTGCTGTTGATGGAGAAATCTCCCTGAGAAGCTACAACAAAATACATATTTGATTATACCAAATTGATGTTGTTTTCGATGCCTCGCCATGCGGAGGAGCTCCAGTTCAACGTCGACAACTCGACGTTCCGCACGGCTCTAATGGGTGATGGGACTCCTCCGCTGATCCTGTAAGGGAGACCTATCAGCATTATTGACAGACCGCCATTGTCCAATCCGACTCCAGACAATACACTACTAGTATACTACGATAATGAAGGCTTTCACCGTGCTCACTGCCTCGGCCGTCGTCGCCATGGTCTCCGTGGACTCGGTCGTCGGCCTCGCCAAGTACCTCGATGAGCTTCCGAACGGCGAGCTCTTTGAGAAATCGCTGGGCCACACGGCCAGCGGCTACTCGGACTTTGGCACGGCGTTTTCCAAGAACGGCGCGACCTGGACGAACGACTTTTGCAAGGCTCTGTACCCAGGCACGACGATCACCAACGGTGCGGCGTTTGGCGACCCGTGCTGCACGTGGAAGAAGGGTGACGTCGCCGACAAGACCGTGAACGCCTGGACGGACAAGCCGATCACGACCACAGTCTGCGACTCGGCTGCGGCGCCGACCACTGCGCCTGCCGCGTCCTCGTCGGCACCAGCGTCCACGCCAGCGTCTACACCAGCGGCGTCCAAGGCTGACTCGTCGGCGTCGACGCCTGCGCCTGCCGCGACTACGGCCGCTCCATCGGCGTCCTCGGGCTCGAAGGCCTCCTCGAAGAAGAACCTCCGCAAGTGCAAGGTCAAGGAAGACAAGTCGCTCGACGAGGATGACGAGCAGGACGACGAGGATGACAACTAACCCGATGCGTGCAAACCCTCCCATTTTTTCCCGGGTTCTAATATGATTGAAGCGTATTTTTGTTTACCGTCAGTCGTGCGTTGGTTGACTGATAGCCTTTCAGTGAAAAGAAACCCTGTTCTCACCAAGCGTCCATCACCTGAATACTTGCCTATTATTAGATGGCTCAGTGAGCTCGACACAAAAGAATGCACAATGGATGGAGTTGCGGGGGCGTAACACTACTGTCATGTTCTGTTGTTTTTTTCCTTTTTCGGGAGTTTGTTTGGGGGACGGCCACATCGCAGAGTTCTTGAGAATCGATGAGGGCAGCTGGGTACTGGTTACCAGCGTAGCATACATCAACATGCCTTCACTTCCCGTTGCGGAGACGAGTCGGCTTCGGCGTCTTTTGAGTTTTCATTGGAGGAAGTGGGCGTGTTTTGGCAGGCGTTGGCGCAGGAGTGGCCGTAGTAGGAGCAGGCGTCACAGTGGTCGGTGTTGGCGTCATACTCGTTGCGTCGGGCTTGGCTGTGAGTGGCTCAGGGGTCCTCATAGTGGGGGTAGGAGTCGTAGTGGTTGGCGCTGGCGTCACAGTCGTTGGAGATGGCGTGACTGTCGTAGGTGCTGGGATCACCGTGGTTGGGGCTGGGGTCACCGTCGATGGAGCAGGTGGGGCGGTCGTTACGTTCACACAGACGGTTGTGGTGTTTGGTTTGGTTGTCCACGGGATGATCTTGTAGTCAGGTGTCGCACCCTTAATCCACTTGCAGCATGGGTCTCCGAAGGCCCCACCGTTGGTGATGAGCGTGTTGGGATAGTTCGCCTTGCAGAGAGACGAGGTCCACTTCATGCCG
>JAADXE010000786.1:0-15805 GCA_023337545.1 Pythium coloratum | reverse complement strand
CTCGGGAGGCCCGCTGACCGTCAAGAGCGGCTCGGCGGATGCGCTTGTGGGTGTGGTGAGCTGGGGCAACGGTTGCGGCCTTGCTGGCTACCCGGGTGTGTACTCGCGTGTGTCGGTGGTGAAGTCGTGGATCAGCACGACGACGGGCAACCTCGCCACGTGGATGTAAGCGTGTGGAGTGGTTGATCGTGTGTCGATCGCCATTCAATTCGCGGCCCCTGCTATCGTGTCGATGTCCGGAAGCCTCCCGCTATACTAGTGACTGTGTCGTTTGCAACAATCAATGTAACAAATCCCCCCCTTCCAATATTAGCAGAACACTCTTGTAGATGGCATCCAAAGCGTTGGACGCTTGGCTCAATGAGACCCCAAGCAGCCAGATACTCTTGATGTGATCGTGTAACTGGGAGACACTGGTGGATTGTCTGGTAAGTATTGGTTCAAAATTGTCCGCTGTCTCCCTTCGACGCGAAATGTCCATTTTGTGTCATTTTATGCACATCAAGTTCGGCAACACCGGTTCAATTAGCCAGTCGACGAAAGCGTTCAAGTATGATGTTGTACCCCCATTACTGGACGTTTACACTGCAACGCACAGCGCTCGCGGGTAGGCTCGTAGGATTGTACTCTAGGCGACGAAGACGGCCCTAGTGTTTCGTTGGTTCTTTGGTCACGTGTTGAGCTACGCCGGTGCAACTTTGGATTTGCGCTCAAGTCCACTCGGTAGCCAACTGAAGGCCACATAACATGTTCAAGGTGACGCCATGTTCGCATTGACTGCTGGAAAGAGTAAGGTTACTCTTTCCAGCAGTCAATGCGAACATACTCGTAACCCTCGCTCAAACGTACTGCTGCGTCAAGTCGATCTTAACCCACTGGTTTAAGAAGCACAAGTGCGGGATGCAATTTTTGATGCTGCATCCATTCCCAATCTGCAATATCACCAATCACCAATTTAACGTGTTCTGTGCACAAGATCTCGCACGCAAGCAAGCGTCATGCAGCCTTGCGTGGCCTGCTGAGTGTCCGGTCTCAACTAACGATACAAGAGACGCAACAGTTCAGAGCAAAAGCGTATCTCGACAACTTCATCTCCCACTGTATACGTGCTCAAGATCGGCATCGTAGACGCACTCCATTCGTTGTGCGGCTCAGATCGCCTTGGCGACAAAGATCTTGAGCGTGTGGATCCAGCCTGGAGCCTCCAGGCCGTAGCAGCCACAGCCGAACTAAGTTCCAGTGTGGCTGGACTCAATTTAGCAGGTGCTTCTCGTTCTCAGATTCCTTCATCAACTCAAGAAACGAGACTCAAGGATGTGGAAGATGTGAATGTCCACCAGTGGAAGTTGTTGGCTGGATTGCAGGCGTCTCGCTTGCATCAAGATGGTGGGTTTCTGTGGCTTCAGGTGCCGTTTCGGTCTGAGTATGGCCATTCTCGCGCCTTTTATGTGCAATCGGATCAGATTCGTAGCTTTTGGTTCAAGGTTGAAAACTGGGTCCACACAAGGAACTGGATGTGATCGCCAAAGCCCCAACGTCTCGTGCCGATGTGATGTATTTCCACCACGGCAACCTGAGTGCCCCCTTGGCACCCATACGAGTCTTGGGAGGGAATTTCCTTTCCTCCTTGGGGCCCTCTTCATGAGAGGTTCTCTAGAGCTTCCCAGCAGCGTCCTTCAGGAAGGCCACCCGGGGTTTGCAGCTTTCAGCTCTCACTCATTCTCTCACTCTTGAATTTCCTCTCCTTCAAGCAGGCCTCCAAGTCAGCAAGTCATCAACTACCAGCCACCATGAAGTTCGCCGTCGCTGCCACCGCTGGTGCTCTCGCTCTCGTCTTTGCTTCTGCTCAGGATCTGAACTCGACGCTGCTGCTCTCGTACTCGCAGTACCACGAAGTCGCGCAGCTCGCTGAAGCTCAAAGCACGACCAACAAGTTCAAGCCGTTGATCCTCAGCGGCACGGTTGTGCCATCGGGCACGTCCACGTACGTGGCTGGTCTCCGCTCCACGGCGGCGGGCTCGGACTTCTGCGGCGGCTCACTCATCACGCCAAAGCACGTGCTCACAGCTGCCCACTGCTACGGCAGCATCAAGTACGTCTCGGTTGGCTCGCACTACGTCAGCGGCAGCTCGGACGGCGAGCGTATCCAGGTCGTGAAGCAGACTGTCCACCCAAGCAACAACGCCGACACCAACTCGTACGACTACCTCGTCCTGGAGCTCGCTACGGCGTCCAAGTACACGCCAGTGGCTCTCAAGACCGCGGCTCCGGCCACTGGCGCGACCACGACGGTGCTCGGCTGGGGCACCACGTCGTCGGGTGGCTCGCAGTCGAGTGTGCTGCTCAAGGTGGACGTGCCAGTCGTGGCTCAGACCACCTGTGCTCAGGTCCTGGACGTCGACAGCACGATGCTGTGTGCTGGTGGTGTGAAGAACAAGGACTCGTGTCAGGGCGACTCGGGCGGCCCGCTCGTCAACACTGCTGGTGCGCTGGTGGGTGTCGTGAGCTGGGGCAACGGCTGTGGTCTGGCCGGTTACCCTGGCGTGTACGCTCGCGTGTCGGTCGCCAAGTCGTGGATCAACTCGGTCACGGGCAACCTCGCGACTTGGGTGTAAGAGGCAGGATGGAGAGCAAAGAACATTTCTGCAAGTTTTTTAGGATGGTTTGTTTGAGACCGATAAATCAAAATGAATGTGTGGGTTTACATTGCAAATGACCCGAACTTCCATGACTGCATTGTTACCGTCTAGACACCCCAACGTCTTCCATGGTACTTCGACTTGTATTTATTCACATTCTCACAGCCATGTCCAGGCACTACGAGAAGTCCCTGCATTTTGGTTGCGTGATATTTCAACATCAACATGCCTTTTCCCTGAATTTTGAGAAACAAGTAAGAAAAACCTCGATCACACCTCAAATTCACTATTTCGCAGTCAAGGTTTTTCCCAACCCCAATTAGGTTTTTCATCTGACTACAAGTCGGCTCATCATGTTCCGAAAGTCTCACTTGAAGTCCCTCCACATCATGGACTCAATGCGGCGGCGCGTGGCCTGGACGCCTCTCTTCTTCCTATGGGTGCTACTACTAAGCCTGCTCTGCTCTTCTGCTAATGCTGCGTACAACATCGGCGTGGGCAAGAGCGACGTCACGGGTCCGGCGGCGGAGATTGTGCTCATGGGCTACGCGGACTCGAGCCAGACGGCCGCCGGCATTCTTAACAGGCTCTACGCTCGCGCGTACATCGTCGAAGACTCGGAGTCCAAGCAGCGCGTGGTGTTTGTGAACTGCGACTTGCATTCGATCATGCAGCTCGTGCACCAAGAGGTCGTGAAGCAGCTCGAGGCCAAGTACGACGGTCTGTACTCGGACCAGAATGTCGTGCTCCACGCCACGCACACCCACGGCGGACCAGGCGGCGCGTCGGCGTATTTCCTGTACGACGTGTCGATCTACGGCTTCATCAATGATAACTACGAGAAGATCGTGAGTGGGATCATGAAGGCGATCGACGAGGCGCACGCGTCGATGGCCCCCGGGTCCGTCCACTTTAACAAGGGCAAGCTTGCCAGTGCCAACAAGCAGCGGTCGCCAGAGGCGTACGCAGCCAACCCAGAGGCGGAACGAGCGTTGTACGAGACAGACCGGGACATTGACATGCGTGTGCTTCAGTTTCGTGGCAAGGACAAGAAACTGCGCGGTGTGTTGGCGTGGTACCCTGTGCATCCGACGAGTTTGATGCGGTGTAATCGGTTTATCAGCGGCGACAACAAGGGTTACGCCGAGTTTTTCGTGGAAGAGAAGTACCCAGGAGTGGCAGTGGGCATTGGCATCTCAAGCGCTGGGGATGTGAGTCCGAACCTGGTGGATAACGGCGACGGAACATTCAGTGGCGAAGGCATGACGGATATTGAAAGCGCTGAGATCATCGGCAGCCGCCAAGCGGCCAAACTACTGGAGCTGCTCGACGCGCCGACGCAGGAAATCAAGGGATCTGTTATTGGGAAGCTCACGTACGTCGACTTCTCCAACACCACGATTAACGGCGTGACGTCAGACCCAGCGAGACCGTACGCGAACCGCACTTGTCCAGCCATCATGGGCCAGAACTTTGCCGCTGGCACGGAAGACGGTCGTGGATTGTCGGCTTTCAAGGAAGGAGATCTGAAAGAAAATAAGCTCTTCCGGATGCTTGGCGGGTTGGTCAAGTCGACGCCGGACTGGGTCGCCGAGTGCCACACCAAAAACAAGGTCCCACTGCTAGCTGTGGGTCTGATGAACCCTGTGCCGTGGGTGCCGTCAGTGTTGCCTGTCCAAGTGATCAAGATCGGCCAGTTTGGCATCGCGGTGACCAATTTCGAGGTCTCAACAATGGCTGGACGACGGATCCGGTCGACAGTCCAGTCAGCGCTCGCGTCCGTCGGTGTGACGGAGGTGGAAGTGGCGTCGATGTCGAATGCCTACGCGCAGTACGTCACCACGGAGGAAGAGTACATGACCCAGCACTACGAAGGCGCGTCGACGCTGTTTGGGCCGAACCAGTTGGCCGCCTTACAGCAAGAACTCGCTCGTGTGGCCAAATCCGTCGCCGATTCAGCGATTCCACTCGACACAGGCCCTCAGCCTCGCCAGTTTGACCGCTCCAAGCTGCTCAATTTCCAAAGAGGGGTCGTTCTGGACACTGCGGGCTGGCGAATGAGCTTTGGAGACTTGCGGCAGGACGTCGAGCCTTCCTACTCCGTTGGTGAGACTGTGTCGGCTTCGTTTTACGGTTCTCATCCAAGGAACCAGCTCGACCGAGTGAGTTCTTTCTGTGACGTTGAGAAGAAGGACGCGAACGGCCAGTGGGCGACGCTACTGACCGACTCCCACTGGGATGTGAGGTATGAATGGCACCGCGTGATGATCAGTGAGAGCCGCAGCATCTGCAAGTGGGTCTTGCGACCAGGAAGCCGCGGTGTTGCTTCTGGAAACTATAGAATCCGCCACCGAGGGTGCTCCAAGTCCATTCTTGGCGAGATGACGGGCTACGAAGGCGTTTCTTCAGGCTTCAACGTCGTGAGGGCGCCAGCCGAAAGAGACGAGATGACTGGGCAGTGTCAGTCTCCACTGAGTCGTGGGGGAGATAGCCAAGTGGATGGAGACGCTTGCAAAGCCGAATTGTGACCGCAGAAGAAAGTTTCTCGTCCGTGTGTACTCTTCTGCTGCTAGGATCCGAACACGTTGGTCCATACACTCGCACTCTAGCATAGGTTCTGGATGACGTTTTGAAGTCCAGAGTGTGTCACGCGATGGACCCATTGAACCTCAAAAGGTCCATCAAGTTCAGATCTTTCCGCCAAAAAGCTGAGATTTCATCTCGTCTCTATGTATACCGTATACTTAGTTGCCCGTAATAGGGTCTGAATCAGTACAGTTGCAAACTTACAAGCTGATATACTGTTTTAGTACGTCATCAAGGACACAGACTATACACCCGGAGTGTATAGTTGAACTGTCCTTTGGCCACCTTCCATTCGTCACAGTTCTCTTTGTGAGATTTCCAACCCAGAATGCAGCCGCCAACAAAGTTGAAATCTGGACTGAATCAGACTCGGAATGATTGATTGATGGATAGATTTGGACGTCATTCATGTCGTCTTGTCCCCCACAACATCGCTGGCGTCAAACGCGTTTGAGGACCCATTTCTCAATCAGTCCCCAGCAGCATCAATCAGACTCCTCCTCCCTTGATGTTCTCGCTGCGTCGTCTCGTCACGGCCTCGGCCTATGCCGCAATCTGTCTACTCAACTCCAGCGCCATGGCCGCCTACAACATCGGCATCGGCAAGAGCGATATCACAGGCCCGGCAGCCGAAGTGGTTATGATGGGGTACGCGGACTCGACCCAGAAGTCGGCAGGGTTACTCAACCGCCTGTACGCGCGTGCGTTTATCATGGAAGACGCCGAGACTGAGGACCGCCTAGTGTTTGTGAACTGTGATCTACTCGCAGTGTTCCAACTTGTGCAGCAGGAGGTGATCAAGCAGCTCAAGACCAAGTACGATGGTCTCTACACGGAGCAGAACGTCGTGCTCCACGCCGTCCACACGCACTCGGGACCCGGAGGCTCGTCGGCGTACTTCTTGTACGACGTCTCAGTCTTCGGCTTCATCAATGAAAACTACGAGAAGATCGTGGCTGGCATCCTGAGTGCCATCGACGCTGCCCACGAGAACGTCTCGCCCGGAACGATCCACTTCAGCAAGGGCCAGATCCCGAACGCGGGCAAGAACCGCTCGCCGCCGGCCTACCTGGCCAACCCTGAAGCCGAGAGAGCCTTGTACCCAGCGGATCATGATCTGGACATGCGTGCGCTGCAGTTTCGTGGTCCAGACGGCAAGCTTCGCGGGGTTTTAGCGTGGTTCCCTGTCCACCCGACGTCTTTGACGCAGAAGAACAAGCTCATCAGCAGTGACAACAAGGGTTACGCCGAGTTTTTGGCCGAAGAGAAGTACCCAGGTGCGATCGTGGGCATTGGTATCTCCAATGCTGGAGACGTGAGCCCGAACCTCATCGACAATGGCAACGGTACGTTCCGTGGTGAAGGCAAGGACGACATTGAGTGTGCCGAGATCATTGGTGGACGTCAGGCGTCGAAGCTGTTCGAGCTGGTCGAAGGCAAGACGGAAGAGATCAAAGGCACGCTTGTGGGCAAGTTGTCGTACGTCGACTACTCGAACGTGACGATTGCTGGTGCCGTCGCGACGCCTGAAAACCCGTACGCCGACCGCACGTGTCCAGCTATGGTTGGTCAGAACTTTGGAGCTGGCACGGAGGACGGCCGTGGCCTCGGCCAGTTCACGGAGGGCGATCTGAAGCCGAACCCGCTGTTCAAGGCCATCGGTGCAATGCTCAAGGACGCCCCTCAGTGGGTGAAGAACTGCCACACGAAGAACAAGGTCCAGCTTCTCGCTGTGGGTCTCAATAACCCCGTGCCGTGGGCACCGAACGTGCTGCCAGTCCAGGTTCTCAAGATCGGCCAGTTTGGTCTGGCCATCACGAATTTTGAAGTCACGAC
Organism: Pythium coloratum; assembly: GCA_023337545.1. Lineage (NCBI taxonomy): Eukaryota > Oomycota > Peronosporomycetes > Pythiales > Pythiaceae > Pythium > Pythium coloratum. Next base: position 8,744 of record JAADXE010000786.1, on the reverse strand, counting down.
GATGTCCGGACGCCGCATCCGCACGACGATGAAGGAGGCGTTGGCTCCGGCAGGTGTGACTGAAGTGGAACTCGTATCGATCTCCAACGCGTACGCGCAGTACCTCACGACTCCAGAGGAGTACGCCACGCAGAACTACGAAGGCGCGTCGACACTATTTGGACCAAATCAGCTCGCAGCTGTGCGTCAGGAGCTTGCTCGCGTCGCCAAGTCGGTCGTGGACCCTTCCGTTCCTCTGGACGTCGGCCCAACGCCTCGCCAGTTTGACCCGTCGAAGCTCTTGACGGTGCAAACGGGCGTCGTGTTAGACACGGCAGGATGGGGCAAAAAGTTCGGAGACCTTCGTGAAGATGCTCGTGAATCGTACGCGGTTGGTGAGACCGTGGCAGTCGAGTTCCGCGGTGGCCACCCGAAGAACCACTTGGAGCTGGTGAACTCGTTCTGTGATGTCGAGAAGCAAGACGCAAGTGGCAACTGGACGACGTTGCTAACCGACGCCCACTGGGACGTCCGCTTTGAATGGCATCGCGCTGGGATGACCGAGAGCCGCAGTGTGTGCAAGTGGTACGTTCGCGAGGGCAACCCGAGTTCCGTCGCTGGTCGCTATCGTATCCGCCACCGCGGATACTGGAAGTCGTTGTTCGGTGACCTGAAGGAATACGAAGGATCGTCTTCGGCGTTCTCGATCAACTGATGGCTATGAGCCACGCCGTCTAGCTCGTATCAGTACGTAGAAAAGCATTGAGTCAAGAAGGCCTTACAACCTACCGTGGCAGGTTCAGCCTCAAATCGACACGAAAAGAGTAGCGCAATCAATCAAAACAGTTCTGTATTAGAAGTGACCGGCACGCCACTAGATTCTTGAACAGTTGATGTTGTACCATGAAGTACTATCACGGTACTTCGAAGGATGAAGCAGGGGTCTAGTACTATGGGCAAGAGCTGGCAGTGTGCATTTTTAAATACTTAGCAGTAATGGGAAGAGTACGGTATAGTATACAGTAGGTAGCTGTTGATGCGGTGGTTAGACAGTAAATCATGGGAGTCGGTTGTCGGTTGACGCCCAATCCGTGTTGAAGCTGGTCGGGACGACGCACTTTCAACTAGACTTCAGAGTTGTAGTGGACACATATGCAATAGCCGACGAAGTAAGATAATCACCACTAGGACAAAGGCAACATAAAAACACGATGCAGGCGAGTGAGCCCAAGTTTCATCGGCAGCGAGATCTTGGTTAAAATCGTTAAACTGTCAGGATTCTTGTTTTCATTGTGAAAGTGCAATGCACCAGTACCGGGACGGGTAAGTCCACACCAACACGGGCAATCCAATGGGCTGTTTGTGGTCTCGCCAGCAGGAATACAGCCTACGCGAATGGCCTCGTGGAGTGGCTGATGTTGCTAAACGTCTTGGACATGCTGAAGACGCCCTCGAACGCGTAGTTGCGCGTGCCGCTCGCGGTCCGCACGATCCACTTGCCCTTTCGGTGGGCAGTCGTGGAAATCACACCGTCGCGGTACCGGATGATGGCCTCCGAGCGTGGCGGTACGTTAACGCGCACTATGTGTGTCACACGACGCTCCGTCACGTTTTCCCTGGATATTACAACAGATCGTCAGTCGCCCTGGCCTGTTCACCAACCTCCGGCCGTATAGAGAAGAGTACTTGCGTTCCGTTCATGATATCCTCCGAATTCTGAAGTTGTCCATTGTACCCGGCCTCGGCACCGCCCTCCACACCGCTGAACGGCATGCCGATCTTGTAGCGAACGTGCACGCTCGCCTTCCACCCGTGGAGAAGCAACGAGCCCTTCGTGATCCTCGATGAGACGGTTGTGCGCTCCATCCACGAGAACTGCAGCTCGTGCTGTCCTCCGAGTCGGTGGTGTTCTGGATCACCTGCTCGTCCTCGCGAGCCTCCTGCGACGGCGTCGCATTCTTGTCGCCGTCCACTTCCATCTCCAATGTCTGGATGTTGTCGAGGAAAATGAAGCCCAGCGAGTCGACCATGGCGCCCGAACGGCCGTCCCAGCCGACGACGAGCCCGCTTGCGACGTTCACCACATGACGGGTGCTTCGATCCTCCTTCCCGCCTACGTAGAACTTCCGGCCGCTGGACGTGTCGATCTCGAGCCGTGTCATCAGCGTCGCCTTGCCATACGCAGAATGCGCGCTCCACGGACCTGACCATAACGAGAGGTTGGTGATATACTCGCCCACGCCGGGCTCGAGCGTCTGGCAGTTATTGCCCTGTGGTTCGCCGCCCTGCTCTCTGCTCGAACCGTCCGCGAACCATGCGCCCACATGACCAATCACGTCGCCATAGATCCACACAGCGAGGCGCGTGAGCACACCGCCGGGCTCATGGAGGAAGTGGCCGCCGCCACCGCCGCCCACGACAGCCCACGTGAGCCCGTTGGCCACCTCGCTTCGCGCAAACGACGTCGTTGACCGATAGACGATTGCAAAATAAGCTTTGTCTCCGAGCCAAGGCCCAGGGGAAATCCCCCTCCGATCCGAGAGCACTTGTCCTGCCTAGGGGGAGAACCTGTCCCCCTTAGGGGAGATCTTGTCCCTCCTGGGTTGTCGAATTGCTGATATATTTCTCTTCAGCGGTGAAGAAACACACGACGAAATCAGTCAAGCGCGTAAGCCATAACTGCACGTACCGTACACTGGACCGATTCCCGCAGCGCGATGGATGATTTTTGACGATTTGATCGCCTGATGCAGACCTTTTGCCAGAATACAATTTGAATTATCGGTCACAGCAGCTCGAAAGTGTTTGAATACTGTAACTTCAAAGTAAATTTAGTTACCATGTGAAAGGAAAACACAGAAAACGTGCAAAGTTGACGACATAAGATGAGAGAACAAGTCACCACACACATTGGAGAGCCTGCGGTGTGCGCGAGTTGACTGCGGATGAGTCTGTGTCCCCGTGTTATTGTTGGCGATTTCGCCAGAAGTCCGTGAAATTGGTGGAAATGCCAACTGAACAACAACACAAACCTGTTAGTCTAGGCTCACCTAAAATGCAAGACTGGAAGGCTGGACCCCGTCAGAGTCAACAAAACTCCAGTTCTATTTCGTTGGTTCTCAATTCAAATGCTTTCGGATTCGTTGCGCGTCTCAAATCTTTCGGAATTGGTCCACTGTTGGTGTGTCTTTTCCGCTGAAAAAAACATTCCCATTGCACTTCCGAAGTACACTGGAGTCCTAAGTCCAGTGGTTGGACTTTGAAGTATAGTAACAAGGACAGAAAGAATCATCCTTGACCGGCTGCGCGTACCCAACGAACGTGGATGGGGACGCGCAAAGCAACGTGTCTAGTACTGGAGGTTGCCTTCAGTTGTCGCCTCTCCTGTAAAATCAATCTTTCTTTGTACCGCGCTCAAACTTGGTTTGTTGTGGGTTCTCTCCTCGAGGTTACAGAAAACGGCTCGATCCAATATCCCCACTACAATGCCGTGCTTTGCGCGGGAAGCTCTGGATATTTATATCCCTTTTTAAAACCAAGACTGACTACGAACTCTGTTAGCATGCTGGACGCCTGTCGGCGTCCTCGCCGCCCCGGAAGCAAATTATGACTGTGATCGGTGCAGTCGACTGCTGAAGTCGCAGGGCCCAACACTCCTCGTAGGTTGCACGAAGGTTGTTCTTGTCCGGCTGGAGCAACATTCGTCGAAAATATTCATTCTTGCGTACTATTCCTGATTGGGGTGAGTTTGAACATTAGATGCAATTACGTCATCATAATATGATATTGTAAAATATATCAACTCATTATTTTTACGAGGAGTAAGACCTAGTAAGATTCCACCTAAAACTCTGGACTCTGGATATAAATATCCAGAGAATTTGGTTCTCCGTTAGTGCAGCACTTGCCCCCTTCGCCCACCATGGCGGCAGCATCGGCGGCAGAACTCTTGGAGTCAGCGCTGGGCGCGCGCGGCGCGTTGGTGCTAGGCAACGGCCAAACGCTGCTCCAGTTTGGCTGTGAGCTGCTGGCGTTCCAATCCAGGGCGGCCGTCGCCAGCGACCAGGCCAGCGCCAGCGACCAGGTGGGCTTCATCGAAGACGTCGACGGAGCACGCAAGTTCGCTAATATCCTCTCGCAGTTCGGTGGCGGCGCCGTAGTCTCGGACCGGCCGCTGTGGGCCAAGCACATGCTTGCCATCTACACGGGGCAGATCTTCCACGACGCCAACACGCGCACGGCAGTATACGCGGTATACGCGGCGAGTGCGACGTTCGCCCACAGACCGCGCATGGCCGCGGCCGAGATGTTCGCCATGTTGACCAAGGTCCGCGCGCGCGACCTCGATCTGCTGACAATCACGGCACCCGCAGTCGTGCGGACTGTTTTCCGACCTGGGTCGACCGGGCAGACGCTCAAGCAGGACCTCCGCTCGGATGCGGCTCTTCCTGCGGTGACCGAGCAGCTCCTAACTGTCGAGACGGTGCTGCGCACGGTCAGCCAGCACTACCGCGGCCACAACGGGACTGGACTTGTCGGGCAGCGTGGCTGGAGCGAAGTGAACTCGCCTCGCTCGTTCGGGCAGACGGAGAGGCGATCGCTGGCGAATATCGCCGTCGCTCTGTACACGACAGAGCCGCATGATCCTCGTACCAGACTGGAGAGAGCCGACAGGGAAGCAGCAGAGTACGCCGCTATGGAAGATGCGAGCGCCACGGGACGAGGAGCACCGGTTGGGGGCGTTCCTGTGATTGGCAACACGCACACGTATGAAGACCTGACACGGTGAGCGAGAAAGTTAAGAGAGAGAGAGAGAGAGAGAGAGAAAGAATGAAATACTCCTGTGCTGGGTTATGCGGACGCACATCGCCTTCTTGTTGTACACTGTACTTCCTCTGTATGGAAATCGACGTACCAAACCATTTCCAAAAATTATTTGAAGATGATCCACTCTGATTCTAGAAATGCGGTTTGGACGTGAAGATAGCTTGGGATCCCTTCTATCCAATGATACATTGTCTGGCCCTAAATGTCTTCAAGCTAGAAGTTTCTCACGACGGCCGGGTGAGACTCAAAAAATGAAATCACCCGCTGAGGTCTCGATATTTTTGCAAAAATCATGGAATTGCCACCACATAAAGAAAATAACCTTTGAAAGCGGATGGCGTTGGATCTGCACTCGCCAAGGATTTTCGTCACATGTCACGTCCGTCCAAATTTTTGGGCAATTTCCGATACATTTCCTAATGTAAGCCCATCCCCCTCTCAAAACCTGTCTAATCGAATACATGTAGTATGGGACTTCAAACAGGAAAATTTGGTGTACAGACGTGCATAACCATACAGAGGAAGTACTTCGTAGTACCGGTACCGGTACCGGTCCATGTTAAACTGACCCGAAAAAAGGAATCAAACAGCTGACCGAAGCGCATGGCCCCGCGCGGTCGACAGCCGTGACGACCACGGCCTAATGCGCCTCCTTTAAACAAACTCCAACGCGGTGGCCGCTTGCAACTACTGCAACATCGGCATCAGGCTTCGTGATTTACATCTACTGTGGACCAGGTGGCTCATCGGCGTGCTTCATGTACTTCGGCTTTATCGATGAAGTCCACGAGAAGATTGGGGCTGGCATCCTGAGTGCTGTCGGCGTTGCTCACGATAAAATCCACTTAAGCGCGTGGATTACTCGAATGAATAGTCGCAGGGGCGACATCAGCCGTCGTGACACCTGAAAACCAGTACGCTGACCCGCTATGGTTGGCCAGAATTTTGGAGCTGGCACATGACGGCCGTGGCCTCAGACAGTTCACGAAGGGTGATCTCCAGCCGAACCCGCATTTCAAGGCCATCGGTGGAGTGATCAAGGACGCCCCTCAGTGGGGCAAGGACTGCCACACAAAGAACAAGGTCCAGCTTCTCGCTGTGGGTCTCAACAACCCGAGTTCCGTCGCTGGCCGCTTTTGTATCCGCTACCGCGGATACTGGAAGTCGTTCTTTTTTGACCAGAAGGAATATCGAAGGCTCGTCGTTGGCATTTTCTATCAACGGATGGAGGCCCCCGTTGTCTAGGCCGTTTCATTGAGTCAATATAACTCGTATTACCATTCAATAGTTGATCCAGCTTCAGGTCGACACTAAAAGCGTAGCGAATTCATTCAAAACAAATCTGTATTCGAATTGACTGGCACGCCTACTACAGCATAACGTAGTACCGGTACTGTATATCCTTGAATGATTGATGCTGTAGTATATTGTACGATCACGGTACCAGAAACGGGGTCTAGTACTATGGCAGTGCTGTCAGGCCCGAGCTTGACTCAACATGTTTCACCCATCGAACGTCGATTCGACGTGTCCAATTCACACTGTGCAAAACACTGCAGAGCCACAGAATAGAACTGCTCGCGCGCCGATTCCACACGCTGAGAAGGGCACTGTCCCATTCCGAGACGCGAGAAGAGATCGGCAGAGCTGCCCGCGCCTGAGGCGAAGATGTATAGGCCCGCGAGTGGTCGTTTGCTGTCTGATGCACCGTGCATTCGATGGGAAGAGTGGCTGTTGTATGCGGTGGTTCCACAGCAAATCATGGGTGTCGGTTGGCGTTTGACGCGCAACGCGTGTTGAAGCTGGTCGGACATGCGCCTGGTTATGCGCATGGTCACTCAACTGACTTCAAAGTTGTAATGGACACAAATGCAAGACCCGACGCAAACCAATCATCTCTAGGACAAAACCAGATTTAAACAACACGATGCAAGTGATCGAGTCAGACTCATCGACCGAGAGACTGTGATTAGCATCGTGCCAAACCGAGAGGCATCCATTCTCTCGAAGAAATAGACGAAGATCCTTCCAGCGATCTACAGAATGGACCCAGTCGCCGGCACGAATCGCGCTGGAGGATTCCAAACGCACTTGCACCCTCCGTCACTGGGAAAATGAGTCCTCCGTCTTCTGGACTGTGGAAGTGGATGCGTATGCATTTCTTCCGCGCAATCACTTCTGCAAGAGGTTCCTTAGGAATTTCCTGCGAATCCAAACGATCGCTCGCCATGTCTGTCGTGAATAATCCGCAGTATCTTCAGCGCGGCGCCAGTAGTACTGTAGTACAATTCCGTACAGTCACTTCAACGTAAGGGGATCAAACTTTCGAAACTGCTGGTGTCATCAATTTGAATCCTTGTGGACGACCCTCGTAGGGCGAGGCTCCTGAAAGGTTCGTACTGTAGACTGCAGTCTGCAGTGGAGTCAAAACCAGCGTAGGAGTCCTCCTACACTGTCAGACTTTATCCAATTTGGAGACGCCATGTTTCTGGGAAGTCTTGTGAGAATGCCACTTTCCCAAAACCCGAGGTCTTTCTCAGATCTGCTCTTTCTCGCGTTACAAGTTCAACTTGTCTGGAATGGTCCAAAAATAGGGCAGATCTTTGAACTTCCGCCACATTTCCAAAACCCGATGCAGCCTGGTTCCCCCAAACGTGACTCTTCATCCAGCAGTGTATCTCCTCGTTGAAGAACCACCTCAAGGTCAGCACACAAAGCACCACTCTGCCTACGAGCCGAGCCCCCCAGCACCATGCCACTCCCTACGCTTGTAGTACAGTAGCGCTGGCTTCGAGGACATTCGCTGGGTCGTTTTGACGCTTTCCGGCGGCGGAGGAAGACGCGAAGCCTTGGTCGCAATTCTCATTCCTCAACTCGCGCGCTGGGCATCACACGACCACTCTCTTCTTTCTACTGGATCAAGCACGAGCATCATGTTCTCTCTGCGTCGCTTTGTCACGGCCATGGCCTGCGCCGCGCTGTGTCTGCTCAACTCGAGCGCCATGGCCGCCTACAACATCGGCATCGGCAAGAACGACATCACCGGACCAGTCGCCGAAGTAGTTATGATGGGGTACGCTGACACCAACCAGAAGGCCGCGGGGTTACTCAACCGCCTGTACGCGCGTGCATTCATCATCGAAGACACGGACACGGCCAGCCGCGTGGTGTTTGTCAACTGCGACTTGCAGGCCGTGTTTCAGCAAGTGCAGCAGGAGGTCGTGAAGCAGCTCAAGACCAAGTACAATGGGCTCTACACGGAGCAGAACGTCGTGCTCCACGCGACTCACACCCACGCCGGACCTGGCGGATCGTCGGCGTACTTTCTGTACGACGTCTCGATCCTGGGGTACATTAATGAGACCTTCGAGGCGATCGTCGCGGGTATCGTCAAGGCGATTGTGGCGGCTCACGACAACGTGTCGCCTGGTACGATCCACTACAACAAGGGACAGATCCTCAACGGCGGTAAGAACCGATCGCTGATGGCGTACCTGGCAAACACGGCCGCCGAACGAGCCCAGTACACGACGGACCACGACGTGGACATGCGTGCGCTGCAGTTCCGTGGTCCGGACGGCAAGCTGCGTGGTGTATTGGCGTGGTTCCCAGTGCACCCAACCAGTCTCACGCAGAACAACAAGCTCATCAGTGGTGATAACAAGGGGTACGCTGAGTTCCTGGTCGAAGACAAGTACCCGGGCGTAACCGTGGCGATTGGTATCTCCAACGCTGCGGATGTGAGTCCGAACCTCATCGACAACGGCAACGGCACGTTCCGTGGAGAAGGCAAAGATGACATTGAGAGTGCCGAGATCATCGGCGGTCGCCAGGCGTCCAAGCTGTTCGAGTTGCTGGGCTCAGCTACCGAGCAGATCAAGGGCTCCGTTGTGGGCAAGCTCTCGTACGTCAACTACTCGAACGTCACCATCAAGGGT
>JAADXE010000785.1:0-15813 GCA_023337545.1 Pythium coloratum | reverse complement strand
GTGGCGGCTTTACAATCCGCCACGCGACGCCTGCAGATGCCGCGGCACGGAATGCCATCGCGACGCAGACGTTCGTCGACCACGTCACGAAATTGTTCAACGCACCGGACATCTCGCCTCTCTACAGCTTGTACCCAGAGCACAAGGTGCGTGAAGAGCTCCAGGACCCAGCACAGCAAACGCTCTACATCTTCCCAGCCAGTGCAGTGGATGGCAAGTTGAGCATCTGTCAACATGGCTACATTTGTTTAAAACACGATAAACAGCCCAATACTTCTCTTCGAAAGCCTGGAAGATCGCCCCATTGATACCGACAGAATCACCAGAATATTCACGTGGAAGACGCGGAATCCGTCCCGTGACAGCGACCCAAGTCCTCGACCCCCTCGCCAGTGTGAAGCCTGCATAGAACACTGCCCTATCGTGTCGGACGAGACCACCACTGACGAGTTCATCGTGCTTTGCTCTCCCCCGGCTTCATAGCTAGAGCTTCTTCTCCAAGAACCTTCCAAGTAAACCAAGCATCATGACACCCGCCTTCACTGTTCGGACAGGCACTGCGGCGGACGCTGCCATGCTCAGTGCACTCGCCAAGCGCACACACGTCCCGCTCATCAACGCAGTTCACGCGCCAAGCGCAGAAGACATGGCCCAATACACCGCGAACGCGCTGTCTGTGGAGACGTTGCGGGTGGAGTTGCAGGACCCCGCGCGACTGACGCTCTTCGTCTTCCCAGACGACCATCTCCTGAACCCGTGCGGCTACTCCATGATATGCGACGGCGTCATTCGCCCAGGCGATGAAGGCGACCCACACGATCACATCCAGATCAAGCGCGTGTTCGTGGATGCAGAGTTCCACGGCACTGGCGCTGCCTACGTGCTCATGGACAGCGTCATGCGTGTCGCCAAGGAGAAGAACCGCAAGGTCGTGTGGCTGGACACAGCACCGAAGAACGTCCGTGCTCAGAAGTTTTACCGCAAGTACGGATTCGAAGCCACAGGCGAACACACCTCCAGCATCGGCAACTCTCAATTCACGGACACGGTCTTCACTCTGCAGGTTTGGGACTGTAGCGCGATGATAATCAATGATTGTGCTCAGGGCGACGTCAACAGCTCCGCCAACATGGCTACATTTGTTTAAAACACAGTAAACAGACCAGATGAATATTCTCATGAGCCCAGCCGACTCAGAGACAAATACTAAAATACACAAAAACCTTCCGAAATACACAGGCCGGTTCATCCCTCCTCCAGCTTGGCTTCGAGCGTGAGCCATGCGGAGGGGGGGGGTAGGGTACCTCCCCGGAGCAATGAGCGACAAGCGACCCAAAATGACCAGAATTCATCTTCTAAAACGCCGCGCCCCAATAGCGCGAAGCGCGTAACTATGGTCGAAAACATGAAAATACCGAATGATATCGCCCACCCTGAGACGAGGCAATTTGTGTAGGAGGGTAGCGGTTTGTGTATTTCGGAAGGTTTTTGTGGATTTTGGGGCTGTCTCCGACTCATCATTGTGAATGGAAGGCACCATCCTCAAATGTAGCCATCTGACAATGGGGACTGTTGACGCATTCTTAGGCGGCTGGAAAACAGTCACGATCCACCATGAGTCTCATTCCTCAAAAAGCGCCTTTCCGGCACCAAGCAACCCAAACACTATGACCTCCGCCTTCGTTGTCCGCACAGCCACCGTCGCTGACGCTGCCAAGCTCAGCGCACTCGCCACTCGCACGTTCGTCGAGCTCATCAGCGTCTTCCACGCACCAAGCGCCGAAGACATGGCTCTGTACGTTGCCAAGGCGCTGTCTGTCGAGAAGATGCAGGCCGAGATCGACGAGCCCCTGAGAACGACGCTGCTTGTCTTCCCAGAGAACAACCCAGAGACTCTGTGTGGTTACATCATGCTGATCGACGGCAGCGTCCGCCCGGGAGACAACGGCTCTCCAAGCGACTACCTGGAAGTCAAGCGAGTGTACGTGGACTCGGCATTCCACGGCACCGGCGCTGCGTACGCGATGATGGAGAAGGCGATGGAGGTTGTGAAGAGCAAGAACCGCAAGATCGTGTGGCTGGGGACACCACCGACCAACTTCCGCGCGCAGAAGTTTTACCGTAAGCACGGCTTCGAGATCACGGGCCAGTACACATTCCCCTTCAGCAACACGAAGTTCACGGACGCCGTGCTCACTCTACAGACGTAAGAGCTGTACTGTACTGTACCTGCATTTAACTGAGTAGACGCCCAACCAACAGTCCACCCTTCAGCTATCCTTGTCTTCACTCACGTCCTTGCACCCGTTGAATGACGGTCTCCGTTGACGTTTCAGTGGACAAATATTGACCTGCCACGTGTCGTAGCGGCGTCCATTCGTCCTGAAGGGACGGTCTCACCGTCTCGCCGTCTCACTGTCTCACTGTCTCATGCTCATTTCAGATTCCGACATCCACGTTCAAGACCCACTACAATAGACAATGAGTGACGGCTTCACGATCCGCCAGGCGACGCCTGAAGATGCCGCGGCACTGAGTGCTATCGCGACGCAGACGTTCGTCGACCACGTCGCGAAACTGTTCAACCCACCCGACATCTCGCCACTGTACAGCTTGTACCCAGAACACAAGATGCGTGAAGAGCTCCTGGATCCAGCACAGCAGACGTTCTTCATCTTCCCAGCCAGTGACGTGCAGACGCCATGTGGCTACTCCACAATCATAGACGGCAGCATCCGCCCAGGAGAAGACGGACCAGTCGAGGACTACGTGGAGATCAAGCGAGTGTACATCCACAAAGACTTCCAAGGCAAGGGAGCAGCCTACAAGCTGATGGAGGCAGTCATGCAGACAGTCCGAGCCAAGCACCGCAAGTTCGTGTGGCTCGCCACGAGCCCCAAGAACCTCCGGGCTCTCAAGTTCTACGACAAATACGGCTTCGTGGTGACTGGCGACAAGCCGTTCAACGACGGCTCGGGCTTCGAGCCAGACCTCGTACTCACGCTCCAAGCAACAGGAGCTCAGTAGACAAGGACACCTAAAGAGGCTGCTTGAATGGAAAGGTCTGGTGGCTCCTCTTGCACCTTCAAGGTCGCTCCCTCATCCTCGTTCGATCTGCTTTATTTTATATGTGGTCAATATCGATACTTCCTCACGGCTTCACTGGGTCAAAAACCTCTATAAATCTATGTTTTGCTAATCAACGATGATGGCCAGATGAGACTTTTTGGTGATTGGACGGCCCCCTCGACTGGAGGGTCAAATCTCACGTGGCAGAGTCCTTCGACAGTTCAAGAAGCGCATCGAATTTCGAAGCTTGCTCACACCGCAACTTCCCACCAAGAGCAACAGTCACAACAACAGCAACATGGCTACGTCTTCTCCTTCTTCCTACACTGTCCGCATTGCGACGCCCGATGACGCCGCCGCGCTGAGTGCGCTGGCCGAGCGCACGTTCGTCCACTTGGCGACCACCGTCCACAAGGAAGACATCTCCCCCGAAGACCTCACCAAGCACATCGCCAACGCGTTCCCCGTGGAGGTCCTGCGCAAGGAGATCGAGGACCCGAAGCGCACGACGGTGTTCATCTTCACACAGGAGGACCCTGTGAACCCGTGCGGCTTTGCGATGTTCACGGACGAAAGCCTGCGGCCTGGAGACGAAGGCGTCGCCAAGGCCGAGGACCACTTGGAGATCAAGCGCGTGTACGTGGACATCCCGTTCATTGGCACGGGCGCCGCCAAGTTCCTGATGGAGAATGTGATGGAGATGGTCAAGGCCAAGAACAAGAAGCTCGTGTGGATCGGCACGGGTCTGCGCAATGTGCGCGCGCACAAGTTCTACCACAAGATCGGCTTTGAGCTCACGGGCAAGCGGTTCTTCCAGATCGGCACGGTCACGCACCACGACTACGTGTTCACGCTCAAGTCGAATGACGCCTAAGACGCCGTAGGCTAGGCGCTGTGCGTTGTGGAGGAGTCGAGTGTGTAGGGACAACGATGCCCAAACTAGATAAATAGAAATCAAACGATCGTTACTGTACGAAGTCTTTGCGTTCAGACTACAGTACACACCACTCACGCGCGATGTGAATGTTGGCAGTTTCCCACGATTCGTTGAGGTGGAGGAGTGGATCTGCTGGTGTCTTGGACGACTGGGTCCTATTGGACAGCGTAGCCATGGTATGAGTAAACCGGATGGTGCGGTGATTGGAAGGCCACTCGGTGGCCTTCCCAGCAGCCTATTTCTGACACTATGGTACACACCCAATGCTCATGATCCACCAAGTGCTGACAGATTGACGTGTGAACTCATTCCACAAACGACGCGGGGCATCACACTCAATCCAAACACCACTGCAGCATGGCAACCTCTACGGACACGACCACAACGACAGCGTATACTGTGCGAGAGGCGAAGGCGGACGATGCGGCTGCGCTCAGTGCGTTGGCTGAGCGTACGTTCGTGCACCTCGCGACGACTGTCCACAAGGACGACATCACGCCGGAAGATCTCGCCACGCACGTCGCGAATACGTTTCCCGTCGGCAACATGCGAGTCGAGATCATGTATCCACAGAAGACGACTATTCTGCTGTTCACAGTGGAAGATCCCGTGAATCCGTGCGGTTTCGCGACGATTGTTGATGGAAGCGTACGTCCTGGGGAAGAAGGAATCGTGGAAGAGAGCGACTGCATCGAGATCAAGCGCGTGTACGTGGACATTCCGTGTATCGGCACGGGCGCTGCCAAGTTCCTCATGGACAACGTGATGGCCCTGATCAAGGCCAAGAACTGCAAGGTCGTGTGGGTCGGCACCGGCACCAGCAACCTCCGCGCTCATCGATTCTACCAGAAGCTCGGCTTTGAGCTCTCGGGAAAGTTCTCGTACAAGATCGGATCGGTGACGCACGAAGACGTCGTTCTCACACTGCGCCCATCGTCGGAATAATAGAATCTACTAGAGTTCAAACGGCGTATCACTCTGCGTATTACGAAGACTGTGCGGGCTTGAAGGCGGGGCCGAATGCCCAAAGATTCCCCAGCAATCATGTGGTTTTGGCGGCGCGTGTCGGTGTTTGGCCAACCACCAGGAGCTCATGTAGCCATCTTCCGTCAACATGGCTACAATTGTTTAAAACACCCGATCATGGATCACATCTTTTTCGTGTAAACCACGGCTGATTGGATGGCACATGAAGTTCTGATGGATGGATGACGCACCCATACGTAACTGAAGTACAGTACGTGGCTCTCCGTTCCAAGAGTCACCCACTAATGTACGGGGGCCACTCCCCGAAAAGAGCTCACTGAAGTATCCTCCGCTGAGTGCCTCCGACCAAGATGAGCGTGTCTCCTACTTACTCTGTGCGTCTGGCGACGCCCGATGACGCCGCGATCCTCAGCGCCATCGCTTCGCGCACGTTCGTGGACCTCATCGGCCCACTGTACTCGCCTGAAGACCTCGCGTTGTATCTCGCCGGCGCGTATCCAGTCGAGAAGATGCGAGCAGAGATCGAAGATCCAAAGCGTCGTACGGTGTTTGTATTCCACAAGGACGACCTCAAGAACCCATGCGCGTACTCGATGGTCACGGACGGCAGCGTGCGAGAAGGAGACGTTGGCAACCCGCAGGACTACATGGAAGTCAAGCGCGTGTACGTGGACAAGCCGTTCCACGGCACGGGCGTGTCCTATGTGCTCATGGACGCCGTCATCAAGCTCGTGAAGGAAAAGAACCGCAAGTTTGTGTGGCTCGGCACTGGAGAAACCAACTTCCGCGCGCAGAATTTCTACAAAAAGTACGGCTTCGCGATCACGGGCAAGCGATTCTTCCCAGTGGGCAAGGTGATGCACCCGGATGTGATCATGACGCTGCACCAGGAAGATGTGCCCGCACTTCCACTCTCCAAGATGTGAGATCAAGTGTAACTCTACCGTATCAAATAAACAAGTGACGTTCTCAGCTCCTCCAAACTCAGCTTAGTGTATCAGCCTGGAAGCGCATGCGTATGGATGGAGCCAAGGCAAGCCGTCGCGAGGACGAATGCCAAAGTGAGAAACGTCACGAGAAGCTGCGTTTGTGAGAGCTCGCTCGAAGTGTAGCCATGTGAGGACGCGATGGCTACGCTGTTTTAAACAGTGACCAGGTGCCGTCCATACTTCTCAATGAGTCGCACCTGATCGATTGCCTGATTGGATGGCACCTTCTATTCTACAAGACGCCGCTGAACGCAGACGTCCATCTTGTTGGTCACGAGAGCACACTCTCAAATCTGCCCGCCGACAATCTACAGTCAATCCATCACCACACACCACGCCAGCAGCAATGAGTGACGCCTACACTATTCGTCTCGGGACGCCAGAAGATGCCGCGATACTGAGCGCGATCGCCACGCGCACGTTCCACACACTCGCGACCACGACGCTCAACGGCGACATCGCACCTGATGACCTCGCTGTGCAACTCGCGACAGCGTACACAGTCGAGAAGATGCAGAAGGAACTCGAAGATCCGAACGGCGTCACGATCTTCGTGTTCCCCAAAGATGATCCTGTGAACCCGTGTGGCTACGTGATGCTGCTTGATGGCAGCATCCGTCAAGGCGATCAAGAAACTGGCAAGGCGGAAGACTATCTCGAGGTCAAGCGCGTCCATGTGGACCCGGCATTTCACGGCAAAGGCGCCGCGCATTTGATGATGGGGCGAGCGATGGAAATCATCAAGCAGAAGAACCGCAAGGTCGTGTGGCTGGGCACGGGTCCACGCAATATCCAGGCGCAGAAGTTCTACCGCAAGTACGGGTTTGAGATCTCGGGGTCGTACACCTTCAAGGTCGGCGCAGTCGTTCAGCAGGGTATCACGCTCACGATGAAGTCATTGGAATAGTTAAAGCCCGGGCAGTCGATGGGTGAGTACCAGTTTGTACTGTGTAATTTGGTGTAATACAAGCAACGTTTGTCCGAAGCTCGCTCTGGCACAAGTGTAGCCATTTGAAGGCCGAATGGCTACACTGTTTTAAACAGAGCACGGATGCCGTCATGCGAGATGAAGAGTCGCTCACTGATTGGACGGCACTAGTCTCCACACAGGGCTCCAGCAAGCGCTGCTTGACACCAGTTGAAGGTCGAGGCATTACACTCTTGAAATCGACGCAGAGGAGCAACAGTATCTACAGCGATACTCAACGCAGGCAGAAATGAGTGACGCCTACACTATCCGTCTGGGGACGACTGCAGATGCGGAAATCCTGAGCGCCATCGCTGCGCGCACGTTCCACGCTCTGGCAACGACGGCGCTCAAGGACGACATGACGCCTGAAGACATCGCCATGCAATTCGCGACCGCGTATACAGTCGAGAAGATGCAGAAGGAACTCGAAGACTCAGACAGTGCCACGATCTTCGTGTTCCCAAAGAACGACCCGCTGACCCCATGCGCGTTTGTGATCCTCCACGATCACAGCTTCCGGGAAGGAGACAAAGACACTGGAAAAGCGGAAGATTATATAGAGATCAAGCGATTTTACGTCGACACGGCGTTCCACGGTAAAGGTGCTGCGCACGTTATGATGGCGCGAGTCCTGGAGATCGTCAGGCAGAAGAACCGCAAGATCGTGTGGCTCGGCACGGCCCTAAACAACGTCCACGCGCAGAAGTTTTACCAAAAGTACGGGTTTGAGATCACAGGACACTACAGCTTCCAGGTCGGCTCGGTGGTGCAGAAAGGTGTCGAGCTCACGATGAAAGCGCAAACTTGAAGACTCGCGTCGGGAGAGATCCTCACTCAATGGAGGAACATGCATACAGTAAGCGTAACGTGACGATTGTGAAGCAGTTAGTGCTCGACAGCCAGTAGTCCCCTTTGCAAAGACATGCTCTCCATAACGCGATCGTCTATCGATGTTGGCGAAGGTCTGCCTTAGAGTGGGCGCTCATTGCATTAGTCGTCCAGCGGGCAACTACCTACGCAACAGGAAACGTTCTCTACATGCTCGCTGAAGTCGGAGACCGTGGAAATGTAGCCATGTTCCCTCACATGGCTACATTTGTTTTAAACAGCGAGCTTCGGGCGAGATCACGCGTCGACTCTGTGAAGATGTAATCGGTGACTAACCAACCGCGACCGCATTCAAACACCAAACACGACTCAAAAGATTCACGTGTCCTCTCGTGCTGATTGGATGGCACGCCCGCAACGTGGCTGCTTCCGCTGTAGACGTACCCGCCGTGAAGCATTGTGAGATCCGCCGCCGACAAGCTACATTACTCCAATCTCATCAGCCTCCGCAATGAGCGCCGCCTACACCGTTCGCCTGGCGACGCCTGAAGATGCCGCGATACTGAGCGCGATCGCCACGCGCACGTTCCACACACTCGCGACCACGACGCTCAACGGCGACATCACGCCCGAGGACCTCGCTGTCCACTTGACTAACGCCTACAAAGTGGAGAAGATGCGCGCCGAGATCGAAGACCCGAACGGCGTCACGGTCTTCGTGTTCCCAAAGGAGGACCCAGTGAACCCATGCGGCTTCGTCATGCTGCTTGATGGCAGCATTCGTCCTGGTGATGAAGGCGAAGCCAAGGCCGATGACCACTTGGAGGTCAAGCGCGTGTATGTGGACACGGCGTTCCACGGCAAAGGCGCGGCCCACGTGATGATGGCGCGAGTGATGGAGATCATCAACCAGAAGAACCGCAAGGTCGTGTGGATCGGCACGGGTCCACGTAACATCCAGGCGCAGACGTTCTACCGCAAGTACGGGTTTGAGATCACGGGGCCTCGGTACTTCCAGGTCGGCTCGGTCTCGCACAAGGATATCGTGCTCACACTAAAGCAGCACGGTCAAGAGCTGCCGGTGCACGCCAAGAGCACTGGAGCTGTAGATGAACGAGTGCCGCAAGCGGTGTCTTCGTAAGAGAGAGTGTACAATACATAGAACATGAGTGATAGATAATCCATTCCAATGGAACACGGTGGCAGGGGGAAGGGCTCCATTTTGACGATCTTCTTCTTCTTCTTCTTCTACTTCTTCTAGTCGTGGAGGCTGTTGATTGGATGGCACGCTGACTGACGCCATTGCTCGAAAGGCCCCTCGGCGTTTTACATTCCACTGAAGATATCACTTCGATTTTTCCATCAGAGATGTGTTCAACTATCCACGGTCTCACTTATTGATCAGCTATGAAGGACTCGTACGCGACGCGCCTCGCGACGCCTGACGATGCTGCGACGCTCAGCGCGATGGCCGCACGCACGTACATCGACTTGATCTCCACAGTCCACGCGGGTGAAGTTTCAGACGAAGATCTCGCGTCCCACGTTGCGGCTTCGTATCCTGTGGACAAAATGCGACAGGAGCTAGAAGACCCCAAGGGAACCACGGTGTTTGTGTTCCAAGCAGACGACCCGGAGACTCCGTGCGGCTTCGTGATGCTGCGGGAGGGCAGTGTTCGTCCAGGCGATGAAGCAACTGGTAACGCGGAGGACTATCTGGAGGTTAGGCGAGTGTACGTGGAGAAGGCGTTCCATGGCAAGGGTGCTTCGTACGTGATGATGGAGCGAGTGATGGAGATCATCAAGCAGAAGAACCGGAAGATCGTGTGGCTGGGCACGGGCCCTCGCAACTTCCGCGCGCAGAAGTTCTACCGCAAGCACGGCTTTGAAATCACAGGCGAGAAGCACTTCAAGGTCGGACAGAAGACCCACGTGGACGTGGTGCTCACGTTGCAGTCACAACAAACGCAGCTTCCGCAGGACGCCAGTAGTGGTGATGTGGAAGTTCGTCAGCTAATGGCACAAGGAACATGAAGGCGAGCTGGTGGTGGTTGCAGCCCAAGGTGTGGAACCGTCGATGATAATATTGTATTCGGTACTATAGCATGTAAGACTGCATCGATAAATTGACACGACTTTCCTCAGAGATTGCTACAGCCCACACACAGATTGATAGGAAGTCTCTAAATTGATGTGTCGACGCTCTCATAGTGCTGTGGCTTCTTGTGAAGAGCTCCACGCTCGATCATCTCCTGCTCCCCATGCCCTTCAGTCGATTTGTGGGCCGCTCTCATCGATAGCATGGCTCCGAGCAGTGCGAAATCACTCAGGATCCAGTTGATCGACACTTGGCTCACAGGCGCCAAGCGCTGGGCTCCAATATACCACGAGAGCGCAGCGGTCAGTGACTGGATTGCCTTATACAACCCGGCATTGAAGCCCGCGATGCGAAGATCTCGACCACTTGGACATACGGAGCTCAAATACCAGTAGATCCACACTTGGCCAAGCGCATCGCCTGCACCGTAGACACAGTAGAGAGTCAATGGCCCTAGGGACTCGATGGGGTTCTGGATGACGTCGAGTTACAACGCCGTATCGTACGAGATTCGGAGAGCCACTTGAGTGTACCATCCAGTGGCCCACATGAGGTTCCACAGCACTGCGAGTCCAACGAGGACAATCCAGGCACAACGACGGCGGGCTTCTGTACAAGAGTAAGAGGAATCTGAGTCTGTTGAGGCCTTGTCGAGAACGTTACCGATCCAATGAGCCGCCAGCATCTGAGCTGTCCAGTAGCAGGCACTGGCGAGGCCGCTCGACCGCGTATTGAAGACGGAGACGTTGAAGAACGAGTGGTACGTGTAGAACCAATTGCTGTACGCGAAGAAGGGCAGTAGCAGTAGGATCTCTCGGCTCGTAAAGAGGTACTTAGCCAGATCCACTGCGTCTTGCCGCCAGTCTCGGTGGGGCTCGCGCGTGCTGCCTGTCTCGAGGACAACGCGACTGCCGTTCTCCTTGATCACTTGCAATGGAGAGACAATACAGACCACGGAGAGTACTGTACTGATGCTTGTAAGTGCTATGAAGGCCAGGAACGTGGTATCGGAGACCGCCTGTCGAGTGTCTGCGACCGTCTCCGCATTCCAGTTGAGCCCGCAGGTTAACAGCCCACCCGCTGTCCCTCCGAGGTTGAATATGATCCAGAACGTGCTCAAATACCGGCCTTGGTTCCTCGCTGTGGCATAGCTTATGATCATTTGGCCTTGCGCTGTCCACAGGAAGCCTGCCGAGACGCCGAGGATGATACTGGCGACGTAGAACACGACGACCGCTGCATCCGCCGACGAGAGCTGACCGGACGAGAGGTTCCACAGCGACACAGCGTACACAACGTAGCCGACGGTGCCCAGCGTGAGCGAGTGGCGAATGCCCATGGATGGCACGAGCGCTGCTGCGAGGACGCTGGACACGGCGAAGCACGAGTAGATGAGCACATTGCCGCGGAATGCCAGCGTCGGGTCTTGGAGGCCGCCGGCGATGGACGACAGCGCACTGTAGAGACCAGGACAACAGAAAAACACAGCAGATAGAAGCAGCACTTGGCCGTGGGCGGTGGAGATGCGTCGCTGTGGCGCAGAGGCCGCTGAGGCCGCCACCGTCGATCGTTCCATTTACCGGTCTCGTGATATGAGTTCGCTCGATGTCATTGACGTATGGAGCTCACTAATGCGGGGGAAGATGGATTCACAATCATTATAGCCAATCATCTGCTCATATAGAATCTTTTGACCAATCACCGAAGTGTATCCGCATACGGCATCGACCAACACTCTGGCCAGCTCAAAAGATCTCCTAGAGACTTCACAAGATTGCGCTTGTGGTGACCACAAGCGCGACGCGACTTCAAAGAGCTCACCTCGGCGTAATGGAGAATGACGCGTGAACCTTCACTCCCTCCACTCTTGCGTCTCAATGACAAGCAACGGGCACCCGTCTCAAGTCTTCACAAGCGATTTGACACGCGAGCCTCTGCGTCCCAGGAGCTCATTTCCCAATTCCCACCGCATTAGGCACTCTGCCACCATCATCACTGCTATGGCCTCTTCCAGCACTGCTCCTCGTACGATCAAGGCCCTTGCTGCCTATGAGCAAGGCCTCAACGTCAAGCCGTTCGAGTACACGTCGCGTGCTCTCGGTGTCGACGACGTGGAGATCGCCATCTCGCACTGCGCGATCTGTTCCTCGGACGTCCACACGCTCACGGGCCGCCGCAACGGAGTCGTCTTCCCAGTCGTCCCTGGCCACGAGATCGTCGGCACCGTGACTGCTACTGGTCAAGATGTATTTGAGCTGTCCGTTGGTGACCGCGTTGGCGTCGGCGCCATGGTGCTTTCGTGTATGGATACAGCCACCTGTGAGGAATGCGCGAGTGGCAACGAGCCGCTGTGTTCCAAGGTCGTGCTCACGTACCGAAGCCAGTACCCGGACGGCACGAGGACCTTTGGTGGCTACGCGGATTATATCCGTGTGAGTTCCAAGTGGGCGTTCAAGATCCCAGACATGATCCCCTCGGACTGCGCGGCGCCGCTGCTGTGTGCTGGCGTGACGGTGTACAAGCCACTGAAGGAGTACGTGCAGCCTGGCAACCGCGTGGGCGTCGTGGGCATTGGTGGACTTGGTCACATCGCGTTGCTGTTCATTAAAGCCCTGGATGCGACGCCCGTTGCGTTCTCGCACTCGCCCAACAAAGAGCAAGCGGCGCGTGAGCTCGGAGCCGAAGACTTCGTGTTGTTCACCAAGCCAGAAGACCTTCAAAAGGCCGCGCGATCTGTAGACGTGCTGCTTGTGACGGCGGACGCGCCCAACCAGCCGTACGACGACTACATCAAGTGTATCAAGAAAGGCGGCAAGCTCGTGATGGTCGGCACGCCATCCGACAAGATGCAGATCTCCGCGATGCAGCTCCTGATATCCAAGGTCTCCATTGTCGGCAGTATCATCGGAGGGATTCAGGACACCAAGGACATGCTGGCGCTCGCGGCCAAGCGAGGCGTGAGTCCAGTCATCCAGAAGAGACCGATGCACGAAGCGAACGAAGGGCTTGCTCTTGTCGACCAAGGACAAGCACGCTACCGCATCGTGCTGGAAAACTAGGACGCCTTGGAGTCCTCCCTCTACGTATAGCTACTGATGGACAAGATGGAGGCCTCTGAATACATGTATTTTACAGCATTTCTCTTCTGCTGCGTTTTGATACAAAAACCCAAAATCTACGTCGATCTACAGACACGCCGTGCAGCCGTTGCCGATACAGAACGTGGACATGACCACGGCGTGATCCGAGCTCGTGAAGCCGTCGTACGCATCCGTGATGATCTGGCCGCCCTGCAGACACGTCTGTGCGTCCTTGCGAGCGTAGATGTAGTCGATCTTCTTGTCCACAGTCTGGTTGCTGAACGAGCCGCCGATCCACGTGTTGCCTCCGGCGCCAGCGGCCTTTAGCGTCTCGTACATCTTGATGGGCGTGTTCGTGTTCAGCAGACCCACTTCACCCTGCAAGTACTTGATCTGAGCCGTGTCTGGAGTCGCGTTGAGGTCGCCAGTCATCACGACAGTGTCGAAGGCCTGGCAGAAGCTGGCGATGCGTTGCGCCACGAGAACCGACGACTTGTCCTGGCCACGCTCGATATCGTAGTGGGTGTTGAGCATACAGATCGAGTTGCCACTGCGCTTACTACGGAAGCGAGCCAGCACCGCAGCACGCAGGTACTCGAGATTCCACGAGTTGGAGCCGAGGATCTGAGGCGTGTCGCTCTATAAAACACAACATTCACTGTCAGCGTCTCATAGGATCCAATGTGAAATAGTGAGAAAGTACAACAACCGTACCAACGCAAAGGTCTGCGACTCGAGCAGCTCCCACTTGTTGGCATGGTAGAAGATGCTGTTGCGTTCGTTGCCCCAGCAGTCGCCCGCACATTCGCCCGTGCCGGCGTACTTGAGTGTGTTGAGGAAGAACTCGGTCTGGATCACAGCGGTCTCCTGAGTACCGATGAAGTCGGGGTCGTACTTGGCCAGCATTTGCTGCACGCGACCCTTGCGGTCGTTCCAGCAGCCCGACGGGCACGGGTCCGGCGCGTTCGACGTGCGCACGTTGAAGCTCATAACCTTGAGCGGGTCCGTGGTGACCGTCGTGCAGTCGTTTCCGTTGATGTCCATGGCGGCCGAGGCCGAGGCGGCGAGCATAGCGGCAGTGGCGAGGATGCACTTGAGGAGCATGGTGGTGAGGAGTGTGGTTGTTGGTGGTGGTGGCTTGGTGGATCACAGTCAAGAAGGAAAGTGAGTAGAGGATTGTTCGGTGCGTGGAGCTGCCATGGTTATCATGAGGGGCGACCCCAGTGGATGGGTGCGATGGTGAGATCGTCGACGCAAATCCCTGGTAGCGTCGTGTCACGAATCTTCAGCGGATATGCAGCGAAGTGAACGGGAACGTTCCATCCTTGGTGATGTAAGCTTCAAAGTATTGGTCCCATGCATCATCGTGATCAGTAGGCTGGTAGTGGGATCAACCACAACGTCAGGGTTCTGCTCTTTTTGTCGTCGCGTGGTGTTTTTAGATTTTGATAGGGATTGTACAACGGCAGCATGGCACATCACAAGACTCACATACATTCAACAAGCTCAAAATATCTTCATCGCATGCTCCCCGTGCTGAGCACCATGCGATGCAAGCCACTCAATTAGCTGCCTATCAAGAAGGTCAGCGTCGCTGTTGCTGGTGGCAGACGCGTTGGTGATGTGAACTAGCCTCGCGGATTCCCCAAAGCAGCGCGATCTCTACATCGACCTTGGGGGAGGTCCTTGATCTAAAATGATGATCCAACTTGGCTTCATGACTCGTGCGTGATGTTACTATATCTTCACGCGTTGTTTGATCACAAGTCTACCGTGCTGGTAAGCAGGCGAATCTCAGCTTTCAATCTCAGGACAACAGCAAAAATTCGAATGAATGTGTAGCCATGTTGAATCAGATTTCGAATCTACGGAATTTCTGCCGGGCAACGATGGATTTCTGTCGTCAAAGTTTGAGGTTTGAAGCTATAGGTCCACGCTGACTGATCTGTCAATCTTTCAGGCGCAGTCATAATTCCCGTGCCACGGAGTTCGCAGAGGTTGTCGTAGCAGTGGATATGCTCACATGATGATGTACAGCGTACCTAAAATGGAAGCGCTGCTCAAAAGTCCATGAATAGCATTCGTGTGATTGGAGTCCTCCACGATCAACGGGGCTTTGCTGGTGTGCTTGATAGTCTCTCACTCAAGTGTCACGGTTGCTCAAGCTCTTCAAAGGAAGCAGGTGCGGCGAACATGGTGGCGGAATCGAAGCCGTTGCCTCGGAGAGCTACGCGCGACTTCATCGCGGCGCGGATCCACAAGAGCGTCGCGAATGTCGCCGCCAATATCATGCAGCAGAAGCCGATCCAGCGAGGCCTCGCAGTGCGGCTTGGCAAGCGCGGCTTTATCGTTAGTTGGAGCATCATCCTCTTCTTCCATCTCTTCAATGCCTTCTACACTCTCGGCCTCGCGTACATCTACGTCTTCTTCCGTAAGCCCACTATGGAATACTGGGTCTCCATCATCCAGATGATGCCGCAGTCTACGTATATCTACATCACCGTGCTCTACGGCGCAATCAGCCTGTTAAACTTCAGCAACGCCTTCACTATGATCGTCTATTCGATCATCTACCGACAACTGGTGTTCAAGAAGCGAACCGTCAAGGTCGCAGACGTCGTGGATACGCCTCAAAAGAGCCGACGCTTCTGTATCTGTGTGCCCAGACGTATGACTCGGTTCTTGAGTCGTTTCCAACGAGCTACGAGTGTCCAAGGCCACTTATTCGACGCGAAGCTCATCCTACGAGAGCTCACCGAGGTCGCGTCACAAACGTACCAGGCACACTCATCCAGCTTCCTCGTCAGCAAAGTGTGGATCAATCAACTCTTTGGGGTGATCGTATTTTTTAACTG